>VUQR01032867.1:0-21542 GCA_015108515.1 Hemichromis elongatus
ACTAATAAATAGTTTTCTGAATCTTATATTATATTATTTCATAATATATGAAGATGACAGAAACTGTGCTTATTTTTCACTTGAAATGTTATGTTTGTGGTCATTTTTATTATTTTTTATTGGCAGAGAATAAAATAAAACCTGTCTTTTAATTTATTGCCTTTTTTGTGTGTGTGGTAGAAGTATCGGTTTTTGTACTCGGTATCGGCAAGTTCTCAGATCCAAGTATCGGTATCGTATCGGTTTGAAAAAATTGGTATCGTTGCATCCCTAACATATATATATATATATATATATATATATATATATATATATACATATATATATATTAAAGGAGGAGAAAAAATGCAAAACCTAGTTAAAAAACATAAAAACCTTTGTGTTTTTTAACTACATTTGCATTTTTTTGCATTGTTTCAGTGCATTTCCAGTGTTAGTTTGAGCTCTTAGATTCACAAGAGTTCTTCAAATAGTGGATAATTTGTTTTCATCATAGAATTAAGACAGAAAACTTAATTCTAATTAAGAAATTTTACAACAGATTCCATAAGTAAAGACAATCCCAAATCCCAAAGTTGGAAAGCTGTGTAAAAGGTAAGTAAATACAGATTATTCGCCATTGTTATAATCTCATATATTTTCTTGATAGTGAGAAAATGTATCTTTTTGACTTTGATGGCAGCAACAGGTCTCAAAAAAGTTGAGACGGGGGCAACAAAAAGCTGGTAAATAAAATAAATCGTGTATTTTCTTGGCTAATCATTCTCATTAGGATGAACAGTAGAAACAGCTGTCAGTTTAGCACAAATCAACCACATCCAATATCAAATAGAGCTTTGTTTTTTCCATGTTCAAAGCAGCTGTTTATTTCTAATATCAACTGGCAGACACAGCAGATGTTTTTGATTAGATTAATTAAGAGTTAAAAGTTCCATAATGTCATCTGTATCTTATCAATTTTTTAATGTCAAAAAGCTGCCTTGAAAATATCAGTTAATGAAATACAATATTTTCTCTACACAATGTGTACACTGATCAACAAGAAGCTTGCTGGAACAGATGATCTAGGCCAGGGTTCGACAAACTGCGGCTCCGGAGCCCCATCCTTATACAAGTCGACTGTTGTTGTGATTCGGCGCGGTAGAAATACAATTAAAATGAATTGAATTCCCTTGGGATGGTATTCGTGCACTACGTATACCCATCATCTCACTACACTTACAACACTATCAGCGATCAATGCAGGCTGACTCAGCAGACTGCTTGGGCTGTCCAGGTCAGAGATTCTTGTGACACATTTTCTGTGTCATCATTGCTGAAAGTGAGACGTGGCAAACACGATCGAGATGTAGTAACAACAGGCTGACATCAACATCGTCACCGTGACGCTGCACAGAAAACCAAATAGATTCAGCAACATGTAACACGGGGCGGGATTCGACATGCAGTTGTGCATAGCTGCTGTTCTTCAGTGTGGAAACTAAAGACTTCGTAGTCTAAGGAGCTGTAAGGAAAAGGCGTCTGGACTTCTTTAGGTTGCTTGAAGACGTTTCACCTCTCATCCGAGAAGCTTCTTCAATTCTGACTACGCATTTTCAATTTTTCAGCAAACAAGTTAAGAACACACATGCAGCACGTAGCCTAAACAAGACACCAGAAGCATCTTGTGTTTTCCAAACGTTTTGGCAAAGTTTAGAAAGACCAATTCTGAAGTAGTTCTGTAATAAAAAGGAACACAGTCAGGGATTGAAAGTTGACTGATAAGTTGCTGAATGTCTCAAAACATAAATTCCTCTCTACAAGATGTCAAAGGAAACTTGTGTTCACCTCTCCTTGGCTGATTTGAGTATTTCCTGCTGTAGATCTATAATTTTGATCCCATTCTCAGCATATTTTATCTTTCTGCTGAGATTTTTTCATTTGATTGTTTGCTTCAAGTGACGGGTTTTAAACTGTTCAGCTTTTAAACGGTCCCTGCAGACAAGTCCCATCAGCTCATGTTGTAAAACAACTTCAGATTGTAACAACACTGCAGGACGGATGTTTCAGTTTTATATCGCTAAGGACGTGGGACAAACTGCAGCATTATTGTAACAGCAGGTGGTGACAGGGCAGCCTGCTGCCGTGTTTGTGCCTCCTCGGCCTGTTAATGAAGGGCAGAATGACCTCATGCTAGGGCCATCATGTGCTCGGCCAGCTCAGTAATATATATATGAGAAACAACCCAATATAACATTGATAGAAGTACATTTATCTGAGGACTGCTTGCAAATGGACTTTTGTTCAAAAATAGCACACAAGGTCAAATACGGGTATTTTCCTCTTTCCTCTTTTTCATGTCGATCCAAATTTGATGTAATATTTGTGAGAAAAAGGTCACACAGCAGTGAGAAACAACTTGTGTTAATAGGAAGAGAAAAGAAAAATATGCAGAATAGAATTAAATCTCCTGACAAAGAGCAATGAGAAAAAAAAAGGGTGCTTGTATATTTTTTATTACAGTATTTGATAATGCACTAGTGAGAGCAGGAAAGCCATGCTACCCACGCAAGCGCATTTGCTTCTTTTAAATCACATGTGTTTCTGTGTTGTGTTGCTCTGATCACGCTATTCTACCTTTTAGCCCAGTATTTATTCGCCACGGCGGCTCCAACTATACCCTTTTCCCTTCCTTACTCCCCATCAATTTGCACGTTTATACTACCACTAAGAGATTATGAGGCTGCATGCTCTCTGTCATTCATTAGCTTCGCCCTCCTGCAAGGACAGGAGCGTTCAGCGATCAGGACTGTCCCATCCAATTCAACAGATCCAAGTACAATCACCCTCTTCTCCATCATCAGATGAAAACAAACTCTGAAGACAACGATCCGTTCACACAGTGCTTCTGTCACGGCGGCAGTTCCACTGTAATACACATGCAGCAGGATAACATGTGATTACCTCTATGGTACTATTTTTGGTCAACATAAAGCAGCAGCCTCCGCTGCACGTTCTACCGCTCTTGTTTAGATACAAACGTACACACAGCCATATGCAGGCACTTTCCTTCAAGGGCATGCCTGTACCGAGGAGATGCCCAGGAAGGAACATTAGCAGTTACACACTCGCAAGGTCACACACAGCCATGTTGCTGCATGCCAATAAACTGAAAAAAGAAAAAGAAAAGAGAGAGAGAATGAGACAGATGTCCTACCATTTCTCCCACTGGTCCTCCATCCAACCCTCTCCTCCTTCCCCTCCCGAATCCATACTGTAAGTGAGGAGGGCATCCACAGCCGAGAGGAGAGGAGGAGGAGAAGGAGCAAGAGGGTTAGAAAGTGAAGGAGGCAGGGAGGAAGGCAGAGAGGGAGGAGCGAGTGTAGGAAGAGAGCTGGGGGAGAGGGAGGAGGGGTGCAGCTCGTCCGGGGTCGATGGAAGCAGCTTCTGATCCAGAGCCCTGCTGCTGCTGCTGCTCATTCGGAAGGAAGAGAGATGGATGGGGGAATATTTTTTTCCCCTGAAGAGACGAGCTGAAGCCACCAGAGAAGAGCAGCATTATATAACAGTCTTTCTCTCTCCCTCTCTCTGGTGTTTACTCAGATTTACTATGCCAGTGCTGGAAACTGCTGGTGTTAGCAGATCATCTAACGCCACGGGAAGTCCAAACAGGAAAAACATCAGTACAGGAGGACACTCCTTTCTCTCTCCCTCTCTCCTCTGTGTAAAACACGGTCCCCCTCAATTATTCATGGGGCTCATTGATCACAGAAGGCTTCTAATATTCCCTTTTTCCATTTCTCTTTTTCTCTATTCATCTTCTTAAAAGAAACGTCTGGCTTATCATCATTTATCATGAAACTACTGCACTCTCCAAGGACTGCACTCAATGCTGAGACCTGGCAGCAGTGATAAAATAAGAAGGCTGACAGGCTTAAAGCAAACGTAGACCGGTGCCCTACAGTCACACTATATTCACATAGTCTGCAGCACTTATTGTAAAGTGACCCTAATAAGCAATAAACCTGTTTTTATTCATGAAAATTGAAAAATTTCACTGCAACAAAACCTCTAACTAAACCATACTACTGTTCTTTTTTTTTTTACCAACCGGAACATTTTTTCTGAAATAATGCATTCCCACTTTTGACCAGATAGCTCTTAAAATTCGCTCTCACTAGCGTTTTCGTTTTATTGTCAGTGGCGGGTTTCGCAGTCTGGCAGTGAGGGCCCGAAAGCTCCAGCACCTCTTGCCAAAAGCAGGTAAGAGGTACCTTTCACACACAACAATAGATCATAATGCCATATTGCGCGGAGTGTATTTAAATATGGATATAGCTGTTTCCACTTTGGCTTTTTTTAGGGATGTCTCTAAATTTGAAATGATTAGATGGATCAAAGAACTTTTAATGCCAGGTAGATATAAATGCCATACCATAGGTGAAAACAGACACCTTGTCACCATTCTTTCACCATCTTAGTGATATCAGACATCACAAGCAAAGCGGGGATCTTTTAGAAAAACTAAGGGAATGTTAACAGCTTATCTTTCTCTTAATATGACTGTTACTTCTCCATTAGGTTTTACTTGTGCTGTACCTGTTTTTAAAGAGACAGAAAGAGAGAAGGTCCTGTACTGTATAAACAGAGGGGAAGTGCTGTCAAGTCAAACATGCCTTGTTAGCAGAAATGAGACACAGCAGTAAATGATCATCCACTGGGAACAGCAAGCGGAGCAATTACTGTCCACTAGCTCCTACTACAGGTGAAATTCAAATGAGCCAACATGAAAGTTGCAAATGAAAAAGTGAAAGGGTATGCCATTGGATAAATGAGTCAAACACTTCTGTGGATTTAGACGTTAATTTGGGGGGGGGGGTTGGAAAGTTATGCCAAAGGGGTCTGATTCCCCTGGACATAAGTCATGCAAAATGCAGAGTGTGGGTGAGCAACACAGCCTCCAAATTATATCACAATGATTCAAGAAAAAAATAGAAAAGAACCCTAAACAACATTTAACTGATGTTTGCAGCAGCGTTTACAAGAGAAGGTAAATGAAGGGCATTTTCCATCTTTCTTGACTGAAGAGCTAGTGTCCCTGATGACACACTACCTAATTTGAAATGTAAATCAACTCAAACAAGGTTCCAGCGGCAGCATTATAGCAGCATTTCGTTTTAAGTAAAAATACAGTTAAAGTAACTTAACGATGTAACTCTTCTGCTTCTGCATTATTGTCACTTATGAAAATTTAAAAATATTTTCTACCTGGAATATTGAATTTGGATCAACCTTTTCAACCAGTTGCACAATGGATCTTTTCCACCATGTAACAGCATCAGTAATTTTATTTGAAAGCCAGCTAGCTCATGTCCTTTCCATCTTATGTTTCCCTAGGCATGCTGGTCAGGTGGCTGTCATGGTGGAACTGCACTTGGGAACAATAGCACTGGTCTGATGATCTAAAGTGAGCTGGAGAAGCATCTCAAACCAGAGCCCGAGGAACGAGAAAAGCTCTTGCCGCTTCATCTCACTAAGGCTGTAGAGCAGAACAAGTAAATACCTGTGGAGTCCATTCAAGGGATTGAAAGCTTATTAGCGAGGCAGCTGATTATTTCTTTATTATTTATAACGCAGTTAGTGTATATGCTATTATTTAATAATTCATGAAGATGTGGGTGTGCTCAACAACATTTAAAATATGTGCACACATGCTCTGCCTCGCTGCCACAAATGCAACCTAATTCCTAATTATTTTAAACATAATCGTGTGTAAAGACTTTTTCTTCAGAACATATTTCCTCTGTTGCATTATGAGATAGGGGCCTCAAAATAACACTAATCAGTGAAGAAATGCAAAGAGAAGTGAAAGTGTAAAGTTCTAGTCTAGAACTTTTTCTAAATTGTCATCCAGTCATCACAAAAAATGCTTGATGACAAGGTCTTATGGCAGCTGTGCAGTGTCAAACGATGACAGAAAAACATACTAAGAAAAATGGATCATTCCTAATTATGCCTAATTATATACCACGGGTAGGTAGTGCTATAGGCCACTTATGATGAGCGTGACTTTTAAGTCACTGCTGATATTTGATTGACATGAGTTTCAGATAAGCAACGACTAACAAGTGGGCTTAATAAATACCTCAAATTCTCTACCCATCATTTCATGGTAATACATAACAAATAAAATACTGGCAACACAGCTGTGCTATCAATTTCAAAATCTTCCGTAATCTAATTTTCAAGTTATCTTTGCATTCACAACATTTTTAGAAAACATACTCTGACCGTGAGGTCGAGATCACTGAGATTCGAACTTACCCAGGATTTTTAGTCCTACGTGTCTTCGTTCTCAAGTTATTACATTTACAAATTTAGGCGTCCACTCCACCTGCTTGTCCACCCGCCCGGTGGTGTGACGGCAACACCCTATCAGCCTTTACCGGCTGCACAAAATCCTCAATTTTAGAAAGTAGGAAACAATCCACTTAACAAGTTCTTCAAACACAAAGTTGTAAGTTGAGGATTCATTTTCAATGATATGACTGAGTGGCTAATCGGCTCTTTATTTTAGCTCCATTTGCTGCTAACAGAGTCAGTCAAATCAAATCAAATTAATGCTAATGTATGATAAGCTAACCAAATCATAACTCCCCAAACCCTATTCACAGGAAGCTATCGTTTTATAACTTTAACAAGTGATTACAGTTAACTTGTATCTGTTGAGAGAGACAGGTATTACCTGATCCATCAACAGGGATCTTAGGTGTCTGATGTCCAAAGAGGTTTTCCCTTAAACCACCTTACAGTAGTCTGCAATCCTATTGTGCCGTTCTGCTCCATATATTCTTAATTATACTTAATTATACACACTTGCAAGAAATGTTAAAACAGCAGTTAACATAAATGTATAGCCCACCCCTCACCACCCCACTCCCGCTAAAACGAATAAATACAATCCAGGTTTGAGACTTGCTGAACACTAATTTCAATTAAACATTACAGGGAAACTTGAATTCTGTTTGGTGATCTCTGGTTGAGAGGTCCAAGTATTTTATGTAGCCTTTAACAAACTTTTGCTTTTTTTGTAGCATTTTGTTGTCCCTTCGCTTAATATCAGTCACAATATTACTGCCGGTTTCCTGAACATTTCAACAGTTTCCCTTCATCTCCAGGATGAACATAAAAAGGACGTTCAAATGCAGAATTCAGCATCACTTTAGACTATTTTTAACTGTGCTGTCACGGCTCACTGTCAGCTTGAATATCATTAACACCACATGCTTCAGTTTACACAAGTTCTACTGAAGCTGCCTAACAGGAAAACATGTCATTGTTGAGCAGGTACAACGACCAAATCGTGAGTTGTAAAACTCTTACTACATGAGATTTGATATGAATGTAACGATTCAGATTTCCATTATCGATATCGCTTATCGATTAGCGTCCTTATCGATTCTCCTATTGATTCTCGTTGGGTTGAGATATTAAAAACATCACATTTGTGGGAAATAACTGCTGTGCGGTCAAATGTTTGTGCATGCTCGAGGCTCTGATTAGTGTTGTGGTCATTACTCAAAAGTCAAAAGGCATATTACTTCTCATTACATTACTTTCATATTTCTCTGTAAAATGACATGAAAATCATTGTCTCATAATTACCAGTTAACAATAAAAACCTGTAGACTAAAGGCTCACACACCAACACAAATCCCCATCCTAACAAAGACACACATCTGATGTTTCTTTCAGTATTTAGGTATAACACAAAGTTGACAACACAAAGCAAAAAGATGAAAACCAGCACAGAGAGACTTTAATGTGAGCACCAAACGTGAACAGGTAGAAAAATGCTAGAGTCTGACTGCTCATCAGTCTGTTACCTGTCGAAGTTCAGGGTCTGGCTGTTGGGACGGGGTCGGCACTCAGCTTTAGCATCACTCTGGGTTATTGGCTAGCTCAGTTTCAGCATGCTATCTGTGCAGATAATTGCAAAGAGCCGAAGTTCTTTTAGCGGAACAAGTTTTCTGTCCTGTATGCAGTTTGCACTTTACCATCGTGCTCTCGTCCTTTTGTGCAATAAAAGTAAAAGTTATGTCCATATTCATGCTGTAGACTGCACCACTACTTTCCTCCTCTAGGACACAGACTGAAGTGGAACCAAAAAGATTTTTACCTCAACAACTGAAGTTTTTCTTTCTTTAACTAGAAAAAATAGATTAGATTCAGCTCTTAGTTCGAGTTATTTTGTATATGTCTCTATATATGAAAATTATTTGTATATCATACATTATCTCACATCAAAACAAACATTTCATAACCCAGTTTTTTAAATAAAAATCTTCCTTTTCCTCAAATGGCCTGAACAACAGAAATAAAGGTGAGGAGGTTCATGTGTCTCACCGAACATCTCCGAAACAAAGAGCTGGTCTCTTAACTGCAGTGGCTCGAGCTGAGACGTAGGATTTGACTGTAGCGTGCACAGGCAGGGAGGTGACAGAGAAAAACATGACAACATATGGCCACTCTGGGCCTTTGCCAGCCCCCGAGATTGTGGATTATCGGGCTTCTTTCCTCTAGTCAGTCACATTTCCCAAATACCAATCAGCAGAATTCAATCCCCAATAAGAGATCAAGAAGCAAGTGACTCCTGATTTAGAGCAAGGAATTGATTATTTGCAGAAAACAAGCCATGAAATGCTATTGCAGTATGAACTGTTTCGCTGCTGTCATTCGATTTTAATTTGCTTGGTTATGCTTTACAAAATGTGTCTGTTATCAATAAAGGGCCAACCTTTGGTGTCACACCGATTGCGTATTTTCCTGATGGTTTAGACACAGACTGGGATGTCTGTCATGCCACTGTCATGAAAACCTGAACAAAGATGTTTGGTGGTTGTTTTCAGCTCAGCTAATGAGACAAGGACAGGCTGGGCCCGAGGCTGGGTGCACGCAGGGATGTGTGTGTGCATGTGTCACTAGAGAATATCGATCACAAGCCTCCATCCTCACAACAGTCCCACTGAAGTAATGCCACAGCTTCTCTTGAAGCAGCGCTGCAATGGTCTCCCAGTGTGTGAGACACTCAGCATGTGAGAGCAGACACCAGCGTGGAGCTAATCTCTTGCAGTGCTCAGCTCTACAGGTTGAATCTCTCTGACTGGTCACCTGACCTACTGTTCACTTTGGTTTTTAAACAGCTGATATCCACATGTCCAGTTTACAGAGCACAAAGATTCCCCCCAGGCTGCTTTCATCAGTCTAAATATCAAACCAAGGAGCAAAACCACAATCTAAATGATTGTTGTAAGGATTTGGTTATTTTACTGAATATTTTATTTTACTGAGTACATTATTTAAAATCTGATTGTGTGCCTTTTTTGTTCTTTCTTTTTGGTGTTTTCTTTTATACATATATATATATAAGAATAATAATTCAGGAAGAATTAATCAATAATATTTTTAGTTAGTATAGTTTATAGTTTTTCCACTAAATAGTTTGCTAACTCCTAAACCAGATAAATCCGCGTATGATGACGTGTGGCTCTGACAACATTTACATAAAATCATCAACAGAATGAGTCTCTTAAATATTCTACAAGAGGCATATGTTTTAGTCCTTGTCTGTATTGTTAAAATCCGAAAATATGACATTAAATCAGTGTAGGGTTTGTCGGATAAAGTGTTTGAGCAGCAAATCAAGCTCAAAATGATGCAACTGTATGATGGAGACTTGGACTGCGTCGTAAAGGAGTACTAAAGCGGAGGAAAAAATATGTATTTAAACATGTACTACCACTAAGTACCCCTGTACCGTGAGGGTTTTGTTGTTGAAGCAGACTAGCAGAAAGTAGGGCATATTTAAATCATGTTTGCAGCAGGGAGCTCATCGCTCGTGTCTGTCTGCCGGGAGCAGACACGCCCAAACACAAAACATGCGACTCAACAACACACTGCAAGTCGGAACGCTGGACAGCTCCGCGGAGACAGACACTGTTGCTGCTGCAGCGGCTCCAACCAGCCAACATCAGCACCTTCGGAGCTGCAGAACCGCAGTGGTTCATCGCTCATTCACAGCCTCCAGCCTGGCGGGCAGGCTGGTCGCGCTCTCCCTCCAACCCTGCGTCCGCCGGGACCTACCTGAAACTGGCCGGGGACTTCACCTGGATGTTGCGGCCAGACGGTGGGGTGGCTTTCCTCTTCTCCCTGTCCGCCATGCTGCCCCTTTCTCATTTCTCCGTTCCGCTGTGCAGCTGCCCGGGAAAGACACCTGAGAGAGGTCCGGCGATGCCGCGATAGGATGCTGCCTTCCTGGACTGTGGGGAAAATAGCAACTACCTAAAGTGGGGCAAGAATAACTAAAACTGGTAAGTCCCAAAGATTTTGATTTAAATGAAATTCTTTCGCTCTATAAAATGATCCAGTTACGTAATATGAAAAAATACTGTTATATTTATTGTTATTTGGATTACATTATCATGTTTGCGATCTTTAACACCACTAAATTATCATTTTTGTCGTTGTTGTTTACTTTTATTTCCAGTTTAAATATATACTAAATTATTCCAGCATTCAGTCAATATATAATTACCCTTCTACAATCACCAACATAACCATTACATCCATTACGTCTGATAACTTATTTGTGTTATCCTTCATTTTAAACAAATATTCTATATTCAAAATATTCAAAAGTAGACTTTATGCAGACTTCTATGGCTGCTCAGCACAACGTTAGAGTGAATGTTGACCAAGGTGCCATTAAAGTTCTGTCTGTCTTTTTGAGACACACAGAGTTACATAGCTGAGATGTAAATACCTAAAAATCACACAAAATGTGAACTCGAGGAGGGTCTTAAACATGTGCATAGATATTTCTGAAAAACGTGAGTTGTGTACGTCCAGAGGCTGATCAACTAGATTACCTCATTCTTCACTTGAACAGGTGTCAGTTTTAATCTTGGGAAGGTTATTACGAAAACAGAAACCACAAAAGTAGACTTTAGATAATCAATTTCCCTTTTTAGACAGAAGAGAACAGAAAACTACTGCTATATGAGCTATAGGACATTTAACTGTTCAACACTTCTATCTGGATTTAACTCAGACTACACATTTCAGTTTCCCGTGAAGGCTTTCTTCTCCCACACAGGCACGAGTGGCTACAAAAAATGTATATTATAAACTGACATGTATTTCTCTATATGACAGCGACAGTCTAAGTAAATAATAACATTTCATTTCTTTTGATTACAAGGATTTATCGATAAAACGTTCTTCAATGACATTTACGAGTAGACCCTGAAGGCAGCATTAGCCAGCACGAAGAGGAGAGTTCTGAGGACCTGACGAGAAACTAGAGAAAAACAGGGGTGGCAAGCAGATATCAGGAGCTTGTTCAGGACCGGATTGATTTGGAATATCGCATTATTGACCTTAAATATTTTACATGCAGCATTTGTAATTTGTCATATAACACTGGTGATAGACTTCAAGAGCCAGCAGAGGCTGTCATTGTACACATAAACACTGAAACACTGCATATTCAAAATAGAAATGCTAGTAATCTTCTCGAGTATTTTGCAATACATCTATTACAAGACATTTATTGCAAAACAAGCCTCAGTCCTAAACGTCATACTTAGTGAAACTTGTCATAAAATAGTTTCCAAATAATACTCATACCAGTGAGATAAAATTGAAGAGCACAAAAAAACATTTTGTCGCTAAACAAATTTTCAAAACAATCCGAACATTTGAAAGAGGTTGTGATGCTGCGTTTTTCTTCTTTGACGTTATTTTCGTCAGTCATCACTGCGAAGTGGCAGCTGTGAGAACACAGTGGTGATTAATAACAACATAAACAATGCACATGTTGTTGTTGTTGTTGTATTTTCCCCTTTATATTATAGAATAAAGCAGACATCAATTTACCTTTTGGAAAAATCAGTTCTGTTCGTCGTGTATGACCTCCCTGGCAAACTAATTTTTCCTCCTTCACACTGTGAAAAAATAAACGTTGTTATAAACAATGACCAGATGAGCACACATAACTAAACTGGGGGAGGAGAAAAACAAGTCAATTCTATTTATGTGTGCTATCTGTTTACCTCAGAAAAATCAGAAACAAGCTGCATTTCCACTGTACTGTGCAGTTAAAAAATGTATGCAGATGCTTTACAAATGCGATTTGTCAATAGTTTTACTAGAAAAATATAACAACAAAAACTTCAGTAAACAAGAATGGGCTTTTTTCACAATTACCAATACTGGAGCAGCTACACAGTATATTCATACACATTTAAAAATGTTGGTTTTAATCAGTCCACAAGTAACCGAAATATCCTCACAAGTCTGAATACATGTGATTAAACCATAGTCAGGAATCTGAAAAGCCATCAGGGATGAAGTCTTAAGGGATACAATACTTACAGACTGTAAAGGTTGGTGTTGTTCAGTTCCTGCCAGTCCCTCCAGGTAAAATAATGCAGACAGCCTCTCTCTGGACAGGGAGTGTGAACTTGCTGGGTCAGTCCCGGCCACTGCCTCGACAGCACAAACAGCTTGGACATCACGGCCAAGATCAGATCCCACATCTGCCGAAATTCTGAGAAAAGAAATGAGCTACATGTAGCAATGCTGTGGCTGTCGAGCTCTTTTTGGTACTTAAATAATAGACATGATTTCATTTTACCTTCATCCTTCTCAGGTCTCCGGCAGCGTATCTCTATAAACGAATCTCCATCGTTGTCCCTCTGTTTAAACAGAGCAAGTCTGTTTCCACAGCAGAGAAGACACTGCTCCTTCCCCACCCAGTGAGTCGAGTAGAGAGAGCATGTCTTAATGATCAGTCTAATGGTTACGTGTGGTAACCACGAGAGATCAGAAGATTTATGGTTCATGAGGTTTTTGAGTGGAGGAAGAAAAAGAGGAAAAAACAATAATTTAGGATTATAAATCAATAAAAACATTGGAAAATAAAAAAATTTACAAAGAATTTAGTTCCAAATGTGAAAGTATGCCATTACACATCAAAAAGGAGGACACGATGCAACTTCTCTCTAGCTTATTGAATGAGCTTTTTGTAGTGCTGGTGGTGTGCGTGTGAAGTTCATTGTACATAACAGAATCTTTTATGTAAGACTCTGCGTTGAAAACAGTGAAAATCAACATACAATTAAAAATATCAATCATATACTATCTTATAAACAGTGACAAAGGGTTTAATGTTTTCCAGGCTACCTGTGAAAGAATCCATGTGGAACCTCAGGAAGGATGTACACGTGCACTCTGAGATCATCCAGTTTGTTCTCACCCCATTTCTGACATACAGTGAGGTCATCCTTCAGATAGATGGGGAAGAGGCAAGCTCCATCAGGGTCTCTCTTAGACTCCCTGTCTGACTCCCAGTGCTTTTCTCCTGGAATGAACTCTGGTGCTTGGGGGTTCATGGAGCTTCTGACAAGAGTTGGGAGGCAAACCTCAAAGTGCTGCAACAGGGTGAGAATTATGCCTTCCTCCCTTTTGCTTCCAACTACCTCTCTGACCAAGTCATCATCATCTGTGACCAGTTTCTCTAACTCCCTCCGGACTAAGATGCGCAGGGCTGCATTGTGCAGGGTGCCTCTGCACCGCAAGTCCTCCACCCAGATGAACTTTTGTTTCATCAGAGCCCCTTCTTGCATGAGTAGGTCTCTTGAGATTCCCTCAAGCTGCTCCACCAGGTCATTTCTCACAATGGTCTGCAGTCACAGAAAGCAGTAAGGAGAGTAAAACTGTGGTTACAATAGTTTAGTGTAGGTCTGTAGAAATCTTCTGGCAAAGCAGTGAAAAGAGTGTAGCTGCTTGTTTGACAGTAGCCAGTGTTATCTTCTGCTCTTACCTAACCTAACTTTCTGATCCATGTATACATTATATTTATCGGTAATTTCACATTATTGCTTCCAGAAGGGAAACCTTTGCACTTCGAAAGAGTTCAAGTAGTGTGTGCATATGTAGGTCTGAAAACAGAAGAAGAACCACTGACCTTGAACATTGAAATGAGAAATGAAGGCTGGATAAACAATCTGTCACTTAGCACATCGATGTCTTCGTACCAAATAATCAATCCAATTCTGTGCAGATATCGCAAGAGGAATGGCAATATGGAATGGAGGTGCTCTCTGCTCAGTGTTACATGGTTCATTATTAAATCACCAAGTTCCTCAAGTAAAATAATACCTGACATAGAAAATGGATACATTTTTAATACAAAGCAAAAACAACTTCAGAGTTCTCCGCGTTTCTTTAAATAAAGTGCACAGACATCAACTGGACTTACCATGTTGAGGAATCTGTTCTAATGTAGCAAGTATGTGGATGGCTTGTTCCACTTCTTCATAACTTTTTGGTAAGATGGTCTCAGAACACAGGAAAGCACTCTCTGATTGAATGCATTTCAAAA
The DNA here is from genome assembly GCA_015108515.1 of Hemichromis elongatus. NCBI lineage: Eukaryota > Metazoa > Chordata > Actinopteri > Cichliformes > Cichlidae > Hemichromis > Hemichromis elongatus. The sequence goes on from VUQR01032867.1 coordinate 14,426, forward strand.
TATGACTTCTGAATCTTATAATATCCTCAGTTTTTGTGCAGTCAAGAGTTAGAAGATCCAACACCTGAATGGAAGTTCAAGGAAAACTGTAAAAGGCTCTATACCCACAGTAACACCCCACTGGGCCTGCACTCGGCATTTTAAACGGTATATTTTAATTGTATCAGTCTTTACCTTCAAATTGTAGTCTAAAAGGGAATCAAGCTCATCCACTTGATCCATGTAGAGAAACGGGTCTGTATTTTCTTCCAGATTTTTCTTCTGGTATTTTAATACCATCTTTCTGTTTGCCAGCATTATGTTGACCTTCTCATCAATGTCTTTCTTCTTCTCCATTACCTCGTCCAGGTCTCTGCACTGATCACAGTGTGTTCCCACAAGCATGACCACTGCATCTGGCACACGTAACTGTATGTTGTTTAACCAGAACCAAATCTGGTTTTTGAAAGACTGTGGGTCTAAAATGCCATAGCTGATAGAAAATTAAAATCATCATTGTCTCATTTTAAACAAACAAACAAACAACAACAACAAAAAAAACAGTTTCTTGCCTTAAAGTATAGTTTTTCAAAGCTGTAAGTACAACATTTATAAACTAAGTGACATCTAGCAGTCATGTGAATGTTGAAAATATCCACTGTTACTGTCACCTTCAAGTTGGCAATATCAAACATAGATAACTAATATAGACATAGATATTCTAATACGTCCTAAATACTGTTAACACTGAAAAAACTGTATTTTAACCCTAAAGTTATGTTTTCCTGTCTGTAATCAACATATTTTGTTGCCTTTAATGATCCCAAACTTGAGATAAAATAAAAGTAAAGCAAAAGTTAAGTCAGGTTTATTTGGGCCACTGCTCCTTTATCAATGAATCTACCTTGTTCAACTTCAAATGGACCTTTATGCCTCTCCTAAAAAAAAAGTTAAATATATCATTGCAAAGCATTAGAAAGACTTTCTAATGAAAGCATTTCTTTTAGAAAGATCACTTTTAGATAGCTGGAAGGGCAACAAAACAACTATGGTAGTCATATAATTTGACAAAGTAATTATCAAAAAAACAAGAAACAATAATTTGCTCACCTGGCTAAATTGACAGCAAGGATAACGAGCGCTCTTGGTGTGATAAAGACATGATGTGTCAGATAGTACTCCTCCTGTCCTGCAAAGTCCCAGAGAAGGAAGCGGACTTCCTGGGTGTACAGCTGCGTGATATCTATTCCTTCCGTCCGATCCTTCACTGCGACGGCCACAGGCTTCCCTTCCCTCAGGCTGTGGCAGAGTGTAGACTTCCCAGCCATGGAAGAGCCCAGAAACATTGCTTTAACTGTCCAGGCAGTGTACGCATTGGGGTTCTCCTCCATTTGAAGGAAGTAGCTCTGAATGTCCATGACCCCTCCGGCACAGACTTCCTCTGGTGGACACCTTAGTGGATTACCCATGGCCTTGAACGTGGTCAGCTCACAGCTACCTTTCTGGAAAAGCTGGGATGGTAGCTCCGTCAGCTGGTTCTTCTCAACTAAAAGCTCCCTCAGTTTTGGTAGACCAACTAGTGGTTCGATGTTTTGCAGGCAGTTTTTGGAAAGGTCCAGGTAAGCAAGACTGGTACACTGGTTTATATCTGATGGAAGCTTGGCCAGGCGATTGGTGCTGAGTTTTAGGAACTTTAAATTTCTAAGATGTGGGAAGATTCCTTCTGGAATTGATCTGACGTTGTTATGATTCATATAGAGTATCTGTAAATTTTCCAAGTTACAGATTTCTTGAGAAAACTCAATTATCTTATTCCTGGACAGATTGAGCTCTGTGATGTTGGTGTTTTTGGAGATGCCGGTGACACGTTTTAGTTTGTTCCTCTGCAAGTCGACACTTGTACACAAAGAAACTGGGGCCAGAAGGTCCCGAGGAAGGGACTTCAGTTTTTGTCCTGATAGGTCCCATACCTCCCAACTGGTTGCTGTGTTATAAAAATAGGTTAACAACTAGGCACCATTTCAAAGAGCAATTTTACTGACATGTCTGTTAGAACCCTATAAACCAGATATCAATTGGTAGTCCTTACTGTAAGAGACTAGAAGCTGGGTCTACCTAAAAGCTTTGCAGCCACATTCTCCATCTCATTTATGGTTGATGAAGATTAAATTAGGTCTTCTAAACTTTAGTTCAATTTTCCCCTACATGTGTAACTACAGTACAGAACTTTAGCCTAACCCACAACTCATTACTGTGACTCAAAGTGTCTTCTTCAGACACAGAGAAAACATATGTCAATAACAAACCTGTTACTAACAACAGACAAAACAGAAGTTGATGCTTTAAAAACAAGCACATTTACATTCTAGGTCTCCAAAAAACCCAGCTGCAACATGCATTAAAATATGAAAGCTGAATTTGTATTGTAAATAATTACAATCACGGTGATTTAGTGGTCATACAAAATTTTGTAGAATTTACAGATTAATGACGATTCATCTCATAAATCATGACACACTGTTCTCCGCCTTTATAGGCTAAAAGTATCAGTAAAGTATCGTACCATACGAGTGTTTGTCAGGGAGTATTTTGACAAGAAAACTTCTTCTTCTTTGTTCTAATACAATGACAACAGGAAAAATGTTTTTGGTTTTGGAACATGAAAGTTCTCTAATGCTGTGGAAGTTCCCTTAAAATTGTCTTCACATCTGTTTTTCACAGCTACACAATCTCAGCTTTCTCTAGAAAGCACAATGTGACAATACCTTGAGAAATGTCTAATTTCACAACTGTCACAGATCTACACAATGTCAGTACTAGAAGTAAAACTTAAGTTACATACCAGTTACAACGTCCATTTGCCTGTGAAATTCTCCTCATGCAATTGAAGGATGAGTTGAGTTGTGTAGCATTTATATCAGGAAGTGTGCCGAAGAGCTCTGACTGTTCGGCACACTTCCTGAGTATGAGGCAAACAGGTCACTGATGATTACATGTAACATCCCTCTTACTCACTTACAAAACCTTACTGCGCAGTGCGTGTGCAAATACGCTTGTGGATCGTACCTTATGCATTTATAATGTATGTACAACACTAAACAGTGGCATCATATGCATAATTTTACACAGGATTTTTTGTTTCAGCTCACTGCAACTGTAACACACAGTCCAAAAACAGAAGAATGTTACAGGCTTGTTCACTCAACTATAGAAACAGAGCTTATATAGTGTGTAAACAAGGTAGCTTTTGAATATAGAGCACATTGGAACATTGTTGGGTTTAAAAAGAAACAGACTAATCAGACTGGCAACAAACACTGCACACTGTTCACACACATAACAGGATTGAGGAGGCCTTTGTTTTAGATGTTTGCTGTGATTTTGATTTTTTGGCCAGTTTACTTGTTTCAGGAAGTCTGCTGAACAGAGACGGGCTCATTGCTCATGATACAGGCCTCTGGCTCTCACAGCAGAAAAAGGGAAGTGGGCTGACAATGGTATGTAGTTACTTTAGCTGAGTTGATTCAATTAGGTTCTTTACAGAGGTGGGAAGTAATGCTTTGTTACTGTATTTAAACACAATTTTCAGGTATCTGTACTTAACTTGAGTAGACTACTTTTTACTTTTACTCCCTACATTTTTAAACAAATAGTTGTACTTTTTACTTATTACATTTTCAAAAAAGACTTGTTACTTTTGCTTTTGGGTCGAGTTATTATTTCGTCACTGCCAGCCTTCAAACATCAAACTGATTTGTGCCTAAACAGAAACACGTGAATGCCAATCCTGTTCATGTTTGATTCAATAGAGGATATCCTATAAAATGAGATGAGTTTTTATTTTGGACACAATACCGGAACGACTGCAGGTGTCCATACGTTGCGATGGCAGCACTTCAGCATCTAGCTCGCCTTATTGAAGAGGAGCGAGCATAAAGGGAGTGACTTTTTTAAAGTGGTAATTTCCAATCCAGTGTTTCTATCCGCTTAACAGACACACAAATTAACTTTACACAGAGATTGGAGGAAGAGAGGATGGGAGAGGAAGAGGAGAGGTTAGATTTATAGGTAAGGACTGCTCGGTCAGATTACATAAACTGGAAATGTAAAGCTTACATGTAAGCCCTCATTTAGTTGTTTTTAGATCAGATGGCTATTGGGTCTGTACTTGATGTCACATTTACATGTGACATCAAGTTTTTGATATTGTGAAACATGCTGTAAACAAACTGTGGCAGACTAGCTGTGTTATTTAAAGGCTGCATGAAAATCCTCTGCAGGTTAGTGCAGCTTAGTTTGTTGGACTGTGATGGGTTTAAAATAAAGAACAGTCTGTGACTGGTGCGCAGTGGCTGTAAATTGACCTGAATACACTGACACATATTTACCTGATAACAATATAAACCTTAGTCTGCAGTCCCACACATCAATACAAATGCCTGTCCTAATGAGGACACAATCTTCTTTTAATTTTTATGTATGAATACAAAAACGACAAAACAAAGTAAAGATGAAAAACCAGCCCAAAGTGCCTATAAAGTGATTGCTACAGTGTAAATGTGTGCATTTGTAGTTCAGGGTCTGACTGCTCAGCTGGTTTAAGCAGTTTACCATCATTCTGGGCTCTTGGCTAACTTTGTGTTAATGTAACTTTGTGCATTCTGTCTGCACAGTTTCTTGTCAAGAGTCAAAGTTGTGGTAGAAGTGTTTGTGTCCTGGATGCAGTATTCAGTATATAATGGATGTTTTAACTGGAGCTACACAAATACAACCACAAATACAATGTAGCTGCTACATTTTGGGTTTAGAAAGTGCAAATATAATATTGTTTCATTTCCAAAGATAGCAAGAGTTACCAGATAGAGAGGACAGAAGACAATGATGTAAGAATGTGTTCAAGGTTAAAGTCTGAAATATTTGATAAATGTCTTTGACAATCGGTTAAGGTTAAGAACTGTGTTAAATTTATAGTCTGTGTAAGAAAAATACATGACAGTGTGGGCTCTAGAATTAGTGTCTTCACAGTTTTGCAGAAAAGATTGATGGAATGGATTGATTTGGTATCTATTTTGTAATATCAGGTAGCGTCACATACTAAATTAGTTTTTCCATCATCATGTGACTAATTGAAAACAAAATGTTGTGTGATTTGTTACAGGCTGCAGAACAGCCCAAAGAATTTAGAGCAATCCCTCATTGCACCTCACCTGTTCCTCATGCTAGAGGCATGGAGGGGCTTTAAAACAGCGCCACCAGTCTCTCTCCGTCAGTTCGTCTTCTTTATGGTGTGCTCCATGCTTCTTCATCCAGCATCTAACAGTGCTCTCTGTTTGCAGTCCTGTCAGTATTACTCGCTGGGTCTGCCGCTGCTACCACAGAAAGACCTCCACCTAGGATTCCATACTCACCTCGTTCCCCCTCCCGCCCTTCTGCCTGTCTCGCCTGGAACTGAACAACTCTCCCACTCCGGGTTCCCCCAGGATTCAACAGACTGTGTTCCTCTCATGTACCATTCTTCGGCCGCCACCTTCCTCGTTTCTTGGCCCTTTGTGAATGTTTTAGATCATGTTCTAATCCCCGAGTTTCCGTTTTTGTAAATAAAACCTGTAAATAGTTCTTCTTGTGCACCGACTCTGCTTTTGGGTCCAACTCTGTCATTTCTACTAGTTCACGACAACTACTTTACAATTCATTCATTCATTCATTCTGTCTTAATAAAGAGTACCAATCAACGACAACACTTCAGTATTTAGGATAACTGATTTAAAAAACAATTCTCCACAAATCACAGGTTATATTATTCATTTTTACCTCTCTTTTGTTTTTATTGCTTTTATTGTCCAATGAAAATTCCAACTTATAGTGAGACTTGGTGGGAGGACTGCAGTTCACCTTTAGATGGCACCATTGCTCTTTACTACAAAAACTAGTCGATCTCTGCACACTACAACAGGTTTATACATGTTGGATATATACAACCTGGCAGCATGACTTATTTATGTTTTTGTTTTTCTTAAAGAAAATACATATTTCTGTACTGCTCTTTAATTGATAAGTATCAGAATCAGAATCAGAATACTTTATTGATCCCCTGGAGCACTGTAACTTATTTAAGTTACAGTGCTCCAGACATTAACAAGACAGACAATACACTAAGAACTACCACAATATATACATCCAAATATATATGTACATATACTCAACAATCATAATAAATAGCTGAAGAAAGGAAGAAGGAAGAACATGTGCAAAACAGGGGTATCAGAGACTGTGTTAAGCGGCTGAATTGTACAGGGAGATGGCCAAAGGCAGGAATGATTTTCTGTGTCGTTCACTGGTGCTTTTCGGTAACCTCAGCCTCTCACTGAACGTGCTCCTGTGACTGACCAGCATGTCATGGAGTGGGTGGGAGGTGTTATCCAACATTGTCTTTATCTTGGACAACATCCGCCTCTCCGACACCACCTTAAGCGATGCCAGCCCATCCCCACAACATTACTGGCCTTACAGATCAGTTTATTGAGTCTGTTGACATCTGCGACCCTCAGCCTGCTCCCCCAGCATGCGACGGCGTAGAGGATGGCACTGGCCACAACAGACTCATAGAAAATCTTAAGCATTGTCCGGCAGATGTTGAAGGACCTCAGTCGCCTCAAAAAATAAAGGCGACTATGGCCCTTCCTGTAAAGTGCTGTGGTGTTTTTAGCCCAGTCCAGTTTACTGTCTGTGTGTACTCCGAGGTATTTATAGTCCTCCACATTGTCAACATTGACCCCGTGGATTGAAATAGGGGTCAAGTGTTTCCTGGTCTTCCTGAAGTCCACAATCAGTTCCTTGGTCTTTGCCACGTTGAGCTGCAGATGATTCTGCTCACACCACGTGACAAAGGAGTCGACCACAGCCCGGTACTCTGTCTCATCACCCCTGCTGATGCATCCAACCACTGCAGAGTCATCAGAAAACTTCTGAAGATGGCAAGTCTCTGTGCAGTGGCTGAAGTCTGTGGTGTAGAGGGTGAAGAGGAAGGGGGAGAGGACGGTCCCTTGTGGTGCCCCTGTGTTGCTAATTACCTTTTCAGACACACACTGTGAGAGACGCACATATTGTGGTCTTCCTGTCAGGTAATCAACAATCCAGG
>VUQR01032871.1:0-12511 GCA_015108515.1 Hemichromis elongatus
CTAAACTATAAACATAAACACGAACACGGAGCACAAAGGAGGGAGAGACAGGCAGACGACGAGCGGCAGCAGGAGAGCACACAGTTGAACAGCGTAGACATGAGGTAGAAACACAGGTTGAAACGCAGGATGATAAGCAGACGAACCAGCAACGACTAACAGACAAGACACAACTTAAATACACTCAGAGGATGACGAGGGGATTACAAGCAGGTGGGAACACAGCTGGGACGAATAATGCTAACGAGACCTGGGGAGATGCCACAAACACTGAACACATTCACATAAGACGCTGACTATCAAAGTAAAACAGGAAACAGGAACACATGGCACAGAAACACACCCACACAAACCTCCAAACCCCAGAGTCACAGTGAACATAATTAACACCCATACAAATCTCCCAAAACCAGAATCATAATAACCCCAGCGATCCCACGGCACTCCAAAATGTCAAAAGAAAGAAAGAAACATAAGAAAACACAAAAGCTGGGTCGACCCGACCCAGGACCGTGACAAGAAGAGTCCTCCCCAGAAGCTGCTTCCTCCAAGGACGACATGCCAGTGGGATTAGGAGGTCCTCAGAGTCTTCCCTCCACCACCCGATAATGTTCTCAGTCCCAGTCAGCAGCGCTCCACCCGCACTATACACAGTACAGGTAGAGCAGTGCTTTCCCCTTCTGGGTCGTCTGACGGTTTGTTAGAATCTCTGTGAGGCAGTCTGAATGTTTTTTCCACGGTCTCTCCGAACTCCTCCCACACCCGAGCTTTGGCTACAGCCACCACCCGAGCCGCATCCCTGGCCTGTCGGTACCTATGAGCGGCCTCCTAACCAAGCCCTACAGGACTCCTTCTTCACCCTGGTGGCTCCTTTCACCTCCAGTGTGCACCATTTGGTTCGGGGGTTACCACCAGGACAGGCACCAACTATCTTTCAGCCGCAGCTCAGTGCAGCAGCTTCAACAATGGGGATGCTGAACATGGTCCATTTGGACTCAATGTCCACAGTCTCCCTCTGAATGTTTTTGAAGCTCTGCTGAAGGTGTGCGTTAAAGGTCTCATAAACTGGGGCCTCTTCCAGATGTTCCCAGCACACCCTAATGTTTAGGTCTGTCCAGCGTCCTCCCCCCACCTGTTCCAACTCACCACCAGTTGGCGATCAGTTGACAGCTCAGCCCCTCTCTTTACCCGAGTGTCCAGAACATGTGGTGTCAGGTCTGGTGATACCAATACAAAATCAATCACTGAGTATAAAGTTATTAGTTTAAAGTCATGACATCAAATCTACTAAATGAGTTGCAGTCATAATTCTTAACTTTAGGGTGCAAAGACAGCGGATGACCGATGAATGATCAATACCATTATGTGCACACATTTTATTTTAACAAACTGTCACTACTAGTTGTTTTGTTAGGTTTAGGCAACAAATTTAAAACAGCTGTACACGAGACTCCAAGACAAGTTTAACTCATGAAAACCTCATTTTTAACACACGTGGTTGCAAAGGAGGTTTGAATTTCAACATCTGGGTCAACTAAACTCAATTTGTTGGTTTGTTGGAAACTTGGACACATGGCTCCTGGTTTGAGATGTTACTGTCAACTAAACATAATCTGTGAGCCAATGCAGCTTTAAAGTTACATGTAAAAACTGTTTATTTGGTTTTTGCTGTTGAGAATATTTTGATTGTTAGAGTCTGGATTGAAGTCAGTCATTCTTCTTCGTCTGCCATGCACACATCTGTTTTGATTCACACATAAACCTTTTTATTGCAAGTCTGGAACTAGCAAAGATTTCAGACCTGATTTCTTGGCCACTTCTGACATGAGCTCTTAAAATATTTAGTGTTTGTCGCTTTGCCTCCAATATGAGGAATACTTGATAACTCACAGGGATAAAATCTACCACAGATATGCTTTTAAGCATATCTGTGGTAGATTTTCATTTGTGTGTCAGAGGGAAGTGTGCTTCTGAACCAGTTCTGATCACACATGATCAGCTTGTAGCTAATGGTTTGTTTGCAATAGGCAGCATTAAAAAACCACACATGAACACAGAAATATCAGTTAACTTCATTGCAATTGAACAATATGTTTTCTGTGCTATTGTAACAATATAAATCACTCGTTTAAGACGCGGCTTTGTCGATGACGACTAGTTCACAAATGTAGTAAATAAGTAAATTCTCTGAGGTAAGTACAAGGATTGCTGCTACTTTAGTCTCCAGCACAAAAAAGTGGTGTGAGCTCAAGATGTTTGATGAGACACATGCGGGGATGCTTCATGCTGACTTTCGTCATGCTGAAGGACATCCGTTGACTGCTGCATTGGCAGAAGTTTTTGGAAAGTACATCACACTCTAAGTGTAAAGCCAAACACCTGCCAGCTGACAGTTAATTAGTTAAGCTAGCTGTGTCAAAAACCGTCTTCACTCCAGGAAACAATGTCTCATTGTGCATGCTCTCATTTTCCTTGCATATGTGTCTGCTGACTTCAACTGAGCTGGATTTAAAGACCCAAAGGGCCAGCATAACCCAAAACCTGTCTTTGGATCGAATGATGTTGAAGTTAGTTCATGTTCAGCAGTAGCCAAGTCAGATAAAGCAAGTATTGATCAGATCATTGCAATGGAGAGATAAATGCACGTGTTGTTTCTTTGGACCAATAATATTTAGCTGATAACTAATTTGGTTATGAAGGCGTCACACAACGCTCCACTAACGCTCACTGTGTTAGTTTTAGCTCTAAACAACACTTTGAATCCATTTACATTGACCTGTATGTAAATCTGATCTCATTCATGTCACGTAAACTTAAATGTGTCTAGACTGTTGAAGCTATTGCCTCTCTGGCCCCCAATGTCATCATTTTAAATTAGTGGTCATTGTTTCTCGCTGGGATGAGAAACAGTCTCCAGAGTTGCTCTTGCTGTCGATCCATCCTCTTGCAAAGGATAACGTTAAGTAGCAATGCTAGCTGCTAACAAAGTGAACCAAAGTCACATCTGTAGCTTATTAAAAGGAATGTGCCTAGATACGTGTTAAACATCGGTAGGCTGTTTTACTTCGGAACACTTGATGAACATGATTAGTTTCCTTATGAAACCCTCTGATTTCCTTAGATAATAGTTATTTCACCTTGCATGTTAAAACAATGACTGTTCATGAACAATGAAAAGGTGGAGTATGAAAATATGTATCAGTACAGTATCAGCAGTAATTATAATGAACAGTTGTGATGAAGAGAGAACCGACTGAGAGGGGGAGTTTTTCATGCACCAGTCAAGCTCTACATCAGGGGTGTCCAACTCCAGGCCTGGAGGGCCGGTGTCCTGCAGGTTTTAGATGTGTCCTTAATCCATCACAGCTGATTTAAATGGCTAAATTACCTCCTCAATATTTTTTGACGTTCTCCAGAGGCCTAATAAACTAATCATGTGATTCAGGTGTGTTGACCCAGGGTGATATCTAACACCTGCAGGACACCGGCTCTCTAGGCCTGGAGTTGGACAGCCCTGCTCTACATTAACCCAAAGCTACAGTCATTAGCTCTGAGTAGGGACCCCAAAACATAAGATCACAGACTCAAGCAGCTAAAATGAGTTTGCTCCAAAGCGTCAGTCTCAGAGACAGGCTGAGCAGCTCAGACATCCTGAGGGATCAGGAGTTTCCACTCCCACCAGTGGAGGTGCTGAGGACGTCTGATTAGTATTCCTTCTGGGAATTGTTCTGTTGGCCTTTTTTCCTTATTGGGGTCAGTGCCGTTGCACTCGTTTTTCTGTCCAATCAGCGTAGCATCATTACTGTCACAACGTTCACTGAGTTCTCTGGAGGACTGCAAACAAACATATCAGTACACACTGACTGTCACAAAGTCAAACTTCTGTTCTTAGCGATTGCTCCTGTTCTCCTGTTCTCTTTTTGTACTGCAACAGTTTTTTCTCCTTCTTCCTGTCAACCTGCTTAGCATGAACTAAAACTGTCCCTGTCTGCATTCTTGCTCTCATATTATTACATACATTGAAAAGTAAACATTTCAAGGCCAATGGCCAGCTGAAGCTGCATATAAAAAAAGGGGCTTATCATAGAACCTCAGCTGAACTTGACAGATTACAGAGCTCCATGATAGGGCTCCATCTGTGTTTATAGAGGTTTCTATCAGTAATTATCCGTACTAATTATGCTAAATTGGGCAGAAAATATACAGTACCAGACACATTTTAAAAAGTGAATCTCTGTCAGTGTGATACAAAGTAAAAATGCCACACTGGTAAGAGTCTCACAGCTGGTACTCATTTGAAATCATCCCAGATGAGATCACATGTGTCCCATTCACCAACTGTTATCCTGGATATATTTGAAATTCATGCCACTAACACACACACACACACACACACACACACACACGTCCCTAACAAACCTGAGAAATACAATGAAGTCATTAAAATCCCCTCCACTGCTTCATTATTAGTTCCTCCAGTTTCTGCTTTAGATTCTGGGCCACCTACACAAACTCCTGGGAGCACAGGTGCTGTTTTTAACATAAATAAGTCAGACAGATTCCTTTCCACCAAACTTCAGAGTTAATGAGCTGTAGCACAATGAATGCACTTTCACGCACACTTTTAACTTCCTGTGTGAGAGCTACTTGACTGAGACCGCAAGCAAAGTTATTAATCCGTTCAATGTAAAGATGTGTATAATGACAGCAGTGCTGCTGTATATTCACAGCATGAGCCAGCACACGTATAACACAGCTGTACTGCTGTGTGTGCGTGCATGGACAGGTATGTGACTCACACAGGTGAGCAGTTTCTCACGAATGCAGGGATGCTGCTCTTTGGCAATTATTTCAGGTGCTCATTGTACGTCTAATAACAGCCGACAGGCAACAACCCAGCAGTGCTGAGGGTGAGGCAGACTTTTAAAACTAATTATGGTCTATTAAAAACATGTAAGAAAAGAAAGAGCTGATTCATTTAAACAAATAATAGGAATGAAGCTATTTGAACAGAGTCTCAACAAGTGCGATAAAAGAAGCTGTCACACAGCTACACTGTGACACAGATGGCAGTGAGTGTACACTAGTGCCAGGAAGCTCCTCAGCACTTTTCAGGAGGAAATGTTTCCAGGGTAGAAAATACACAAACCAAACTGAACCTCCAACAACTCTCAAGCTTGGCTGCCTGTGGGCAGATGCAACAAGCTGTCAATGCAAATGCAGTTTACTGCTCCTTCCACTTCTCTTTTCTTTTTTTTATCTCACATATGCACACTGGAAAAGTTTGTCCCCAGGGCTTAATGCCAGGAAGGCCTTCTAATGTGGCCAACACAATAAAAGGCCCACAGTAACGCAAAGTAGGATGTTTTCTCAAACTAATTAGCTGTGATGCTTAAATTTAAAAACATTGGTATAAGAAATTAAATCAAGTCTAAACATAATAATAACCCAATAAGTCTCGCTGGTGGAAGCGACGTGCTACATCCTGTCACTCGCTCCCGCTCTGTATGTATATGTGGTTGGCACACTGTGCATGGAGCAAGGCAGATGCTTAGATGCTAACCCTAACATGAGAATCTTTGGACTACATTATGCAGCTTTATTCTGAGCTAAACAGTCTTCTTATTAATTAATTTATACATAATAGTTCTAAATGGAAGTGTTGGATGACAAATTTAAACCATGAAGATAAGAAAATACAAAAGATGAATTAACAGCAACAGTAGACAAAAGGATGCAATAAAATAATTAGGAGAGTAACGAGGGCGTTCATAAAAGACTATATTATCTTTCAATGTAGTTGCTTTGCTCCTCACCAGTAAAAATGAACCCCTTCAGCCTAATGCCCTTTAAAACAAGTACCAAGAAAAATGACATATTTGCAAATACTCAAATAAAGTGGACCCAAGTGCCGACGAACAGCCTCCACTTGAGGGTAAATATGACAGGAAGTCAGCATACAAGGATAGAGCATGGGACATTCAGGGACATCGGAAATGTTGTTTGTTATACCCTCAGGAAAATCATGCTCACAAACTCGGGTATCACTTTTAGGACGTTTACCGACTACTTCTGGAAACATTCGCAGCCAGTCACAACACATACAGAAAACTGTTGTTCTACATAACATTTGATGGGAACAACCCTGAAAGACATTACTCAAGTTAACTCTGAAACAGAGTTACTGCTCCCTCAGCACAAAGGGTCGCCCGGCATGCTTGACATGACAGAGTTTTACACCGTGTGCCCCAAAGGGGATTTGTGTCTAAGCAGGATTCAAAACTCAGGCATGGTGATCTGTTTTGTAAGTTTGTTTGTAAATTTTGATTGTAATCTGGGAATTGTGCTCTGAAGGGAGACGACGTTTATGACCGGCAGGAAGTCACGTAGGCACAGGCAAACACACAGACATACACGAGGTTTTGGGGGTTTTACAACCCATCACGTGGGTTTTACGATGGGGGGTCGTTTCTTTAAAACACTTGGGGAACAAAGGACAGGTTGAGATTAGCAACGATAGCCGGGTCGTGTTGATCTCCCTTCTGGAAGTTTAGAGTTTTAATGGTAATGGTTTGTTAAATAAATGGTTTTGGTAAAAGTGATCTACTGAGTCCCGGTGTCATCTCTGGAGGTCCGGCGAATAAAAAGAACCGGGGTAAAACTGGTTTTGCAACACATGACAAAACCGTTATTGTAGACACGCACTGTTTCTCCTGACCTCCTCAGTTATATCCCTCCATAAAACTGGTAGCAAATTATTTTTCTTTTGTAATTTGGCATAGTAGATGGACTGGTGCATAAAGAATGCTTTTCTACTCTATTTGAAACGCTTTACAAACCTCATTAGCTCAGTCACACATACAAGCACTTTTTCCCGTGACCCTATCAAGCTGAGTTCAGGCTAGTCAACCTCTGCCACACCAAACTCTTTATGGCGCTTCGTTGTGCACTGCTCTGCAGTCATTTTGAAATGTGAAGACGTCATCCTCAAACAGTTACTACAAAGTTGAGAGCATGAAATTGTCCAAAATGCCTTAGTTATCTGAAGCGTTAAGAGTTCCTTTCACTGGAAATAGGGGCTGAGCCTAACTCCCAAAAACACACATAATCCTCCCTCAAACAAACTTTCCACTTGACACAATGGAGTCAGACAAGTACTGATCTCCTAGCAACCGACAAACCCAGACTCATCCATCGGACTGCCAGACAGATAAGTGCAATTTATCACTTCAGAAAGCATCTACACTGCTCAGTGTAGTTCAGTGGCATCATGCTTTACACCACTGCATGTAGTGCTTTGTGTTGGCTTGGTGATACAGTCACAATTAAAAGTTTAAGACCACTGGAAAAGTGGCAAAAAAACCCAACATATTTTGCATGGTTGGATCTTAACAGGGTTCTAAGTAGAACTTCAGGATGAACCAAGAAGAGATGGGCGTGAGACAAAACATTTTGGAGGAATTTATGGAAAACAAAGCTTAAACTGAAACAGTTAAACTCAATGTTTACAGTTAATCTGAAACAGGCTGTTCCAGTTTAGGACCACATGCCTTTAAAAAGCCAAATCTAAGCAAAATGTGGATTCATTGTCATTTTCTGTCTGGTAGTCAGATTGTCAAGATGTCATGATGGCAAAGGCAAAAAACCTTTCCTTTTTTGAAACTGGTCAGGTTGCTGAGCCGCATTAGCAGGGTCTCTTGCAGTGCGCCATCGCAGCTGAGCTGGGAAGCTGTAAGACAGGCATTTCTTAAATGATCTTGAGGGCTATGGAACAAAAAAGTCAAGTGGAAGACCCAAAATAAATTTCACCAGCACTTATCTGGAGGATCCAATTGGCTGTCTGTCAAGACACAGGACAATCCTCGACCATCAGACTGAAGGGCCGCTGGCGACGTCTACCTGTTTCAGAGAGCGTCCCTCATGACTGAGGGCCTCGTCTGTGTGGTAACTACTGGGATTATTAACAGAACAACACTACAGGACACAATGCTGCAGGACAAGAGACTTCTTCCAGGACAATAATACTCTTTAGGACCATCCTCCATGTTCCCCTGATCTAATTCCATCTGAGAACCTTTAGGGATGGATGGCAAGGGAAGTTTACGAAAATGGACAACACCTAGCATGTGGCCGTCTTCAGCACTTGGAGAAATGTTTGGACTCACCTCATGGGAATGCTCACATCAAGCATGCTGCAATGAATTTTTGAAGTGATCAACAATAACGGTGGAGCTGCTCATTACTGATCCACCCCGTTTCACCATGGAAACCCATTTCATGAAGATCAACATGAATTTTGAAGTTCTCCAGCAATTGACTCTGCAGAAATGTGCACTATGAGCTCAGCATTTGCTGACAATGCTCTGCATGCCGCTCTGTGACTGAGTTTCTGTTGTGCCCAATCACTTTCACTTTGTTGTAATAACATTAACCGTATTTACAGACATTTAATGGGACCATTAAAAGGTTTCATGTCTTTTGCCAGTTTTTATTAAAGAGGTTGAACCATTTCTGAGCTGCAGCTTTTCTGGCCTCAGCCCACCCAGCATCCTGTTCTCAAAGGAGACGGGACAACTAAGGACTGTTTCACAATTTCTAAATTTTTATCTCTAATTCTGATAAAAGTCTTATGAAAGCATTTATGCTAGTTCCACAGTGGTAATGAGGTAGATTCTATTCCAATCACAGCTCCATAAATGAAAGAAAGCAGGTTTACAGGGTTGAGTTATTTGGGCTTTTATATTTTGAAGGTTCCCCTGTCTAACAGACACAACACCATTCGAAAGAAACAGTAATACAGGATGTTTAATGGAGTGTAAGTTGAAAATAAATCAATGAGAGGGCATTTAAAATTTGGACAAGTGGGATTGTTAATTAGCTGTGAGATAAGATCACATTTAGATTTAAGATCAGAAGATAGCAGAGAAGGAGAATATCTTTAATATCACTGAAGAGCAAACACACACACACACACACACACACACACACACACACACACACACACACACATATATATAGCACTTTTCTATTCTATCTCAGCACTGAACGCATTTATACAACTGGTACATTGATCCAATCACACACATTCACAGACACTGGAGAACAACAGAGCGATTTCTTGAACTGATTTCTGATTTCTGCTTACCCATGATTCCCTTGGGAGATGAGAGTAGAGGGAAATAAATCACTCATATGGAATATGAGTAAATCAGTTAAATGAGATCTACACTCATATGTGTGATCAAATGCCAGAATGTGCCTTTTGAAAGAAATACCAAAACCTGACTCATTTTGTTTTCTGGACTGCTTCTGCTTTTCACATTTCACAAAAAAAACAGTGAAGGAAGACGCAGTGCTGAAAGCAGCCGGCTGATATGCATGAAGAAGAAGAAGAAAAAGAAGAAGAAGAAGAAGAAGAAGAGAACTGATATCGACTGAAGTCCAATACTGTGAAGTTTAAAAACAGAAAAAAGAAGCCTAGCCAATATGTGTGATGTAGAGAAAATGGGAGTTGGAAAAAATGTTAATAAATTATTTGATCCATTAGGAAGAAAAGCTGAGCAGGATGGAGTGGGAATGGGGATGGCTCTGACCATGTCCGGTCCAATCAGACAGCTGTAGGCTCAGCAGCACGTTCAGCATCAGCATCCAAGAGTCTGAATGTGAAATGTTTAAACTGCTGTTTCTCCAACTCTCACTCTTGATTTTTCCTTCATGTTTGAATCCCCCTGTAGATATGAAGGGTAAAAATGTCTGCTCAAGTCTTTTAATTCCCCTAATTTTTTATTATTGATATATGTTAATATACTTCAAGGTGTAGGCCGTTGTTTCTGAGCTCATAGGCGTCTGGTCTTCACAGCAGGACACCCATTACAAACATGATGAAACTGGAAATTAGACAAAATATAAAGTGGTTAAAATGAGCTCAACCTTACAAATATATGACAGGAATATTCATTTATTTAACACTGAACATTTTGCTTCAGAAAAAATCATTTTTACTTTTGATATTTTATCCACAATTTTCCAATAACACAGTTTTACGCGTTCCGAGGTGTTTTATTGCTTCACCGCACACCAGTGATCCCAGCAGTGGTAGAAATTTGGTTAGCTGCAGAGGACTAGACGCTGGTGATGGTGAAGATGAGATAGAGGATGAGATAGTGGAGTGACCTGTGGAGGAGGTGAAGCTGGAAGGCGGCGGCCAGGAGGATGATTGGACTAGAGCAATGACGCCAACGTCGAGGTTTACAGTGTCAAAGTGGAAGTGATGGATAGGAATAGACTAGCAGCCTGGGAAAGCAGACAGATCTTCCTTATTGAACTTCTGTATAAGCTTTAGAAATGTTGTAAGTGGTGCCTCTATTTCACATACAACAAACAACAACAACAAAACCAAGAAAAACATAGTGTGGTAATCATCAAAACATTTAAAATTAGCTGACAATAAGCAGGGGTCATAACTGAAAAGTACTTTATTTTAAGTAAAAGTGCAAGTGTGATTTAGACTTCTGGGGAGATCTGTGTGGTAACAGGAGACTCCCTTTAATCCTGTTTGCCCCACCTGTGTGCAAAACCTGAAGCTTAGCATCCTAGTATCCAAGGACAGGCAAACATACCGCACAGACTAAAAAGCTGGGACAACTGTGGCAGGGTGTGGTTTGTGGCTCAGATGCAGGGGAGGTGTGGAGCAGTGTGTCAGTGGAGGCTGACTCACACACCTGACCTCCATTATCCAATCGTGTCTTCCCTTTTGAGGATGTTACCGGGACCAATGAGGAGAGAGGGGCAACTGGAGAGCTGCCTAACCAGAGTCACTGAACAGTTAAGTCCTGCTGTGTGCCATTTGCCCCTTATGTCACACAAACACCTTCTGTGATAACAACTAAAAGAACTAAGAGAACTTTAATTAACAGAGTTAGAAGTTAGCAGATAGTTAGCTCATGACACCCTTACTCAGTTAGCTAGCAGCTAACGAGCAGCACTTTAACGTGTGCGGTTAATAAAAGAACAGGTAACGTTGGTCGCTCTGTGGCACACACAGCACAGTCATTGGTTTCAGTTCGTGTCCATAATGAGCCAACACTCCTGTGTGCTACAGACTACAGTGTGCGCTGGACACATACTTACGGTTGGTGTTGCATCAATCTGCATCACTGACTATTTTAAGGGCTTGTTCAGTCTAAATAGAACAAGATACAAAGCATTAAAACACGTTAAAGAGACAGCCTTAATGAGCACAGAGTTCATATGTCATCACTTACCAATCGTATACTGTGTGGTTTAAATGAATACATACGTGAGACGAAGTCCTAAATGTAACTTTGGGAAACAAATAAAGGTTTTACTTCACTTGCAGTTTTACAGCAGTAGTGAGAATGTGGGTTTGATTCCGGGTATGTGTGTTTTTACTGACTGCTTTATGCAAGCATGGATCTAACATCACCCCACGTTGTCTTTATCCAGGGACTGCCAGTAGGCAGCAGTCTGCCTCCTGCTGGCAGTGGTAAGAACTTCTGCTTTGTTACCCTACTGTTACCAACCACTTTATTACCGACTGTACCAGAGCGCTACCAAAATATCTCCAAACATGATCAAACTGTAGATTAGAAAGCATTACTGGTGATACTGATCAGAAAAGAAATGAAGCACAGCGATGCGATCTTATAATCAGAGTCGTCACATGGCGCCCCTCAGAGAATGTAGCATACACATTAAACCTGCGTACACAGCAGTGGATTCATATACAGTGGATACTACATACTATATATACTATATATACTAAATACTACACCCTTGTCCTCCTCATAGCCTAATCAGGTATGAGCGCGCCTGCTTACCTTTCTGTAAAGGTCAGCCCTGATGCATCCCCATTCTGGTTCATGTGCAGTGGACACTGACCTCCACATATTTTCTTTTATTACGCTTAAATACTTTTTCATACGTAGCAGCTGCTGAGACAGATAACGCCTATTCTGCATGTTTGTTATATTTAACACAGAGTGGGTAAACTAGTGCCACGTGTCAATAACTACAGATCACAGGTAGTTTTTACAGTGTCACCAACTCCAGTGGTGTTAAAATGTGTTAAAATTTCAGTGTACTCTGCATTTCTGCATACTGAATGACATGTGCAGCAGTTATGAGTTTGAACTTGCATCTTTGAGATGTGGGTGACACGGCCTGTCAGCCACTATCAGAACACTCACAGATAATTACGTCTTTATTAATCAGTGTTAATATTATTTGTATGTGCAGCACTGAACTGTGAAATGTATGAATGTAGGAGATGGCTCCGCCTCTCTAATCTGCTTTTTCTCACATCAACCTTCCATCGAATCGCTGAACATAATGACAGTGATTAGAAGGACTGAGTGGACAGTAATCAAGATTATCATATTTTCAGGGCCAGATACTAATGGATTTGGTATTGTGTGTGCGTGTGTGTGTGCGTGTGCGTGTGTGTGTGCGTGTGTGTGTGTGTGTGTGTGTGTGTCCTGCTACTGTCACA
>VUQR01032873.1:0-12922 GCA_015108515.1 Hemichromis elongatus
TAACGGTCCTGGGTCCTTTTGACCCAGCGTTTTGTGTTTCCATGTTTTGAGTTTATTTTATTATTGTATTCCTTGCCGTTATTATGTATTGGGGTTCTCTGGGTTTTTATTTCTGTCCTTAGTGCTCAGTGTTCTTTAGTTCATTAGCATTCTTGTGTTCTGGTCCTTAGGTTTTGGTTCTTTGTTTAGTGTTCTGTATTTCTGCCCCTGTACTTCCTTGCCCTGTCTGTTGTGCTCCCCTGTGTAGTCCATGTTGTTCATGTTCCTGTGTAGTCGGCGTCTCAGGTGTGTGTGTGTGTGTATGTGTCTTGCCATGTCCTCTCGCTCTCTTGCCCTCTCGCTCTCTCCCTCTCTCTCGTCAGCCCCAATTCCTCCCAGCTGTGTCTCCCTCCTGTGTACCATTCCCTGATTGCTTCCCTTTGTATTTAAGCCCCGTGTTCTCCTGTGCTCCCTGTCGCGTCGTACCCTCATAATAGTGCCTGTGTGTTTCAGTTTTCAGTTGTTTCTCTCACGGTTTTGGCTTCGCTTATGTTTCTTGCAGTTGCTTTGCTTTTATTGCTTAGTGTTCATGCAATAAATCTGAGAGCTCCACTCACTTCCGCCTTGGAGTCTGCATTTTGGATCCACACCTTCGCCACCTGTGTACACACATCCCGCCATGACAAAAATCCTTCAATTCAGGTCAGCAGAACCCCATCCCCACTGGTAGTATATCTTAATATTTAGTTGTTTTTTAAAAAAAAATATATATATATTTTTAAAAATCCTTATTTGACCATAATCTTGAGATGAACTTGAAATAATACAATGTCTAAATGAAGCGCATAAATGTTTTAAACTTTTTTCCCTTCCTTTTCTTTTTAATCTTGTACAGCAGCTGAAGTTTGAATGCCAAAGAACAAACTCCTGTCCTTGTCTACACTGGCATATTCATTTATGCAGCACTCTTGCACAGTAAAAAAAAAAAACTCTGTCTTTATTGCACCAAACTGTCCAGATTTTGATTCAGAGTCATGAATAAAAGGTACATAAAAAAAAAAAAAAAAAACATTTCAGAGAGGTTATACTCTTAGGAAGCTTTCAGACAGAGAATATGGGTAATTTTTTTTTTCTAATGAAAATAACCGTTTTTTTGGTTGATTATATGAATTTTACTTTTCCACAAAGCTTAAGTGTAACTGGCCAAACAAAACCACACTATAAATACTTTTGCAGTTAGGTGATAGCAGCCACAAACCACAATGTCACATTATTTTCTTTAATTTTCTTTACTTTCATTTTCACAGCAAAAATAATGAGTTTTTGCCTAATGGCCCTTTTCAGAACCAACACGTGTCTTTTTCCACTCAGCATAAGATTTTCCCGCAGTAGTGCAACATGAGGAAACATGAAAGAAGAAAATATGGGAAACTTTTAATCATTTATTCATTTATTTATTTTTCACTTTTGCTCAGACTCAATGTTCTCGAGATCATCTACTGTGCTTTAAAACTTTCATGTGAATTATTGAAGCGGTCTGCAGCAATGAAGGCAATTTTCAAAAATACACACAAGGGGCAGAAGCAGCCCTGAGGAAAGAGGTGGTGAAGTAGAGGAGGAGAAAGCAAGCCAAACCTTATGGCATTATTAATTTATCTGATTCTTACCACCCCAAGATTTACAAAGAACACAGAATGAAAATGGCTCTGGTGTTTTTATTTCCACAATCCAGCTCACCCTCTCTCATAATGCATTCCAGACACATATCGACAGCGAGAAAACACAGCAACTTTGTGCAGTTCAACAGAGCACCGAGTACGCTTTGATGTTTTAATCCATGTGGGCTTTCCATTTCTGAATAGGTAGGCAGCCTTGTGAAAGTCCTCACAGAATAAGAGACCAAACTGAACCAGCATTTGAAAGGACCTCACAGTTTAACCTGTATTTTTCAAGGACTGCAAAGGCTGCAATTGGTTTTCAGCATTTCAGCTTAAAGACCCGTTCGTCCTCAGGCACACCCACTCACCAACACTTTCTGCATTTTTAAATGAAGATGTGATTCACTGATCAAACTGACATTAGCAGCTTCAGCTACTGCTACAAAATCTGCCAGATTATACGTCACATGGTGCCAAAAGTATCTAAATAAATATAATTCCAATATATTATTCTAAAATTGTTTTTGTGTCAGGTTGTTATGGTAAGATTTCCAGAAAATGTGACTATTATGATTTTATACTGTAGAAAATTTACATAATATTTATTAATATACAATAAGTTTCGCTTATATTTTTCTTTATGTAATACGAGACTGTAACATGAACTATATAAAGGTTTGCTAAAAATACTGTATGACAATTTAATATTTCTACAGTATCAGTATATACTGACTTTTCCTTTCTGGTATTGACTCTGTTCACAGATGGCCCATGCATCCACCTGATCTATTTCCACCGACCTCGACATGCTGTTCCATGTCCTGTGACATCCACCAAATATGAATTATCAATCACATTATAGGAGATCAGCCATAATAAATTAAAGTTGAATTAAATGAACAGATGAATACCAGACACTGTCCTATATTCACCAGGTCAGGACAGCAGGGCAGACAGTCAAAGCGCTAGGTCAGGTGTCTGAGGGATGTGGGACAGCAACCTGCTTTAGAAACAGTACCTTAAATAATTTGCCCCCTTTGCTAGATATCCTTATACACTTTTCAAACAGAAGTACATAAAACGATAAATAAGAAGAGGCATGATTATCACATATATAGTGCTTGGAAAGAAATATAACCAACGCTAGAGTCCCATTCTGTTTTCTTAATTTTAGGTGACTTTCAGAGAAAGCACATCTATGGCTTAAATTTCTTTTGGTTAAATAGTTAGTAGGACTCGGATTGCCAAAAAACAAACAACCAAACAAAAACAAAGACTCAGTACATAACCGTTACTAAAAAATTACTAGCATAACAGACACTAGCAATACTGTCCTCGCCTCCTCCAGCTGACACAACATGCTGCAGACAGGCAGGCTCACTGCCCCCTCCTCTCTCTGGCAGCTGAAGTAGCTGACCTTCACAATGCTGAATAATATTCATGAGAAATTTTGAGAGGTCAGTAAAGCTCCCGTTTTAACAACACTGAAGTACCGAACAGTTGTCATAAATGTGAACCTGGCTAAGTATTAGCAGTCACCTGCCAGCAACATTAGCGCTCTGCTAGATAGATACTGTAGCAGTTAGCAGCCATAGCTAACATCAGATGTTATTACTCCTGCCTGCAGGCAGTAATAATTTGTGTGTTATATTTGTCTCTCAAGTGTATTATGGTTCTCTCAAAGTACCTAAATGAAGCTAAGAAAAGTGCACCAGAAACTAAACTGAGACACAAGTCCAGTATTTCTACAGACAAGCAAAAATACAGACTTTTTTGCAGTACCTAAGAAAACCATAAAATATTTTTTCATGTGCAGCTTACAGTTATGTTACAGTATCTTTTTACGCTACATATTACACAATTTCATTTTAATGTTTTTTAGAAACTTTGTTTTTTTTTTGGAAATGAGACACTGGGTCTAAATGAGAGTCCAAGTATGAATAAAGGCTAAAAAAAACCCATTGTTCTGTTTTAATCTTACAAAAAAAATATTGATATATTAATCTTTTCTTTAAGTGCTCTCTGATGTTGACCTGATATATATTGGTATTGATCCATCCATTCATCCATCTTCTTCCGCTTTATCCTGGGCCGGGTCACGGGGGCAGCAGCCTAAGCAGAGAAGCCCAGACCTCCCTCTCCCCAGCCACCTCCTCTAGCTTATCCGGGGGAACACCAAGGCGTTTCCAGACCAGCTGAGAGATATAATCTCTCTAGCGTGTCCTGGGTCTGCCCCGGGGTCTCCTCGCGGTGGGACATGCCCGGAACACCTCACCCAGGAGGCACCCTGGAGGCATCCTTGTCAGATGCCCGAACCACCTCAGCGGGCTCCTTTCAATCAGGGTGGAGCAGCAGCTCTACCCTGATCCCCTCCCAGATGGCTGAACTTCTCACCCTATCTCTAAGGGAGAGGCCAGCCACCCTTCGGAGGAAGCTAATTTCCGCCGCTTGTATCCGCAATCTCGTTCTTTCGGTCACTACCCATAGCTCGTGGCCATAGGTGAGGGTAGGGATGTAGATCAACCGGTAAATTACGCTTTTACGCTCAGTTCTTCTTCTCCACGACAGACTGGTGCTGCAGCCGCAACACTAATCCACCTGTCGATCTCTGGCTTCCTTCTCCCATCACTCCCGAACAAGAACCCGAGATACTTGAACTCCTCCACTTGGGGCAGGAGCCCTTTTCCGGCTGGCCTCAGATATGGAGGTGCTGATCCTCATTCCCGCTGCTTCACACTCGGCTGCGAACAGTTCCAGTGCGAGCTGGAAGCCATCAACCGATAAAGCCATCAAAACCACATCATCCGCGAAAAGCAGAGATGAGATTCTGAGGCCACCTAAGTGAAAGCCCTCTGCCACTTGACTGCACCTATAAATCCTGTCCATAAACATTATGAACAGAATTGGTGACAAAGGGCAGCCCTGGCAGAGCCCATCACCCACCGGGAACAAGTCCGACTTATTGCCGGCAATGCGAACCAAGCTCTTGCAACGGTTGTATAGGGATCGAATGGCCCGTAGCAATGGGCCCGTAGCACCTCCCACAGGACAGCCCAAGGGACACGGTCGAATGCCTTCTTCAAGTCCACAAAACACATTTAGACTGGTTGGGCAAACTCCCATGCACCCTCAAGTATCCTTAAGAGGATAAAGAGCTGGTCCAGTGTTCCATGACCAAGACGAAAACCGCACTGTTCTTCCTGTATCTGAAGTTCAACTAATGGATGAACTCTCCTCTCCAGCACCCTGGCATAGACTTTCCCAGGGAGGCTAATCCCCTTATAGTTGGAACACACCCTCCGGTCCCCCTTCTTGAAGATAGGGACCACCACCCCGGTCTGCCAGTCCAGGGGTACTGCCCCTGATGTCCACGCAACATTGTAGAGGCGTGTCAACCAGGACAGCCCTACAATGTCGAGAGCCTTCATCCCCCTCATCCGCAGACTCTGCTTCCTCCTTGGAAGACGTGTCAGTGGGATTAAGGAGGTCCTCGAAGTATTCCTTCCACTGCCCGACAATTTTCTCAGTCGAAGTCAGCAGCGCTCCACCAGCACTATACACAGTGCAGGTAGAGCACCGCTTTCCTCTCCTGAGATGCCTGATGGTTTGCCAGAATCTCTTCGAGGCAGTCCGAAAGTCTTTTTCCATGGCCTCTCCAAACTCCTCCCACACCTGAGTTTTTGCTTCAGCCACTGCCCGAACCACATTCTGCTTGGCCTGTTGGTACCTGTCAGCTGCCTCCAAAGTCCCACAGGCTAACCAAGCCCGATAGGACTCCTTCTTCAGCCTGGTGGCTCCCTTTACCTCTGGTGTCCACTATTTGGTTCGGGCGTTACCACCACGACAGGCACCAACCACCTTGTGTCCGCAGCTCAATGCAGCAGCTTCTGCAATGGAATTGCTGAACATGGTCCATTTAGACTCAGTGTCCCCAGTCTCCCTCGGAATGCAGTTGAAGCTCTGCCGGAGGTGTGCGTTCAAGATCTCATGGACTGGGGCCTCTGCTAGGTGTTCCCAGCACACCCTTACTACACGTTTAGGTGCATCGGGTCTGTCCAGCATCCACCAGGTGGTGATCAGTTGATAGCTGGGACTGGTATTGAATATCTATCATTTTCTTGGCTATCACTATCGAGTTTGACTTTCTAATATTGCGACAACCACATTAGGAACAAAGTTTAAACCTGAAGAGTTTAAGTTTGGAAGTAAAATATATCTTTCACAGTTTTAGTGCTCCTGGATCAGCAAGAAACTCTCCAGCTTTAATCTTCAATTGAAGTTTATTTTAAAATAAAAGTCAATAGAAGAAGGATTAAAACTGCCAGTCTGTGCAAGAACCCATAGGGTTGATGCATTAATGCAGAGAACTTACACTGAGAATATAACTGAAAGAAAACTAGTTCCTGAACCAGTGACCCCTCGTGCTTCACAACTTTGTATCTGTGGATATTGTAGCTGAAGTTTTTAAGAATATTAATAAATGATCTGATATAAAAACTTAAGAAAACATGAAAAAGGAGTTTTCCATTACAGGAAATTAAATACCTCCAGGTGGTTCATTACACTGATGCAGAAATATATTTTAAAAAAATCCAATATTGCATTAAAGCGGTTAATAATTTGCAGCATTGCCCGTAGTGGTATAAATGATATTGTAGAATATCTAACAATTTGTAGTGTCACATAGTGAATACTGTCCAGTGAAAACATAAGCAGACCCCATGATTCAGTATGTTGTAGATCCACCTTCAGTGGCCACTGTGAAATAATAATTTTCAGTGTGATCTTATCAGTCTCTCACATCATTGTGGAAGAATTTTGGCCCACTCTTCTTTAAAACATTGTTTTAGTTCATTTAGGTTTGTGGGAATTCATTCATCCACAGCTTTTTAAAGGTCCTGCCACAGTATTTCAATAAGGATGAAGGTTGAACTCTGACTGAGCCATTGAACCACTTTTATTATTGTCTTTTTTAGCTATTCTGTTGTAGAATTGTTGGTTTGGTTGGGATCATTGCTCTGTTGCTTGAGCCAATTTCCACAATGCGTTCCCTGTCAGACAGAAGACAGAATTAACTCTACAATACTTTGGTATACAGTGGAGTTCATTGTTGACTCCACCCAGGTCCTGTGGCTGCAAAAAAGCCCAAATCATCACCCATCCACCACCATGCTTGACGGTTGGTATGAGGTGTTTCTGCTGATATCGTCTTGTCTCACCAAAGGACATTGTCCCGAGAGTTTTGTATTTTTTTCAGCAAACCTAACCTGACACAGAGAGAATAGACTTTCACATGGTAACCCTTCCAGACAAGCTACACTTGTTGAATCTGTTTTTTAAATTGTACTTTACTGTAACATTTAACATCGTAACTGAGGTCCGCAGAGTCTGAAATGGGTCTGGGTTTGGGTTTTTTTTGCAATTTTTTCTTAGCATTGAATGCTCCCAGACCATTTGACTAGAAGCACATGGCTGCTACTTACTCTCTTAATAAATACCTATGTAAGTGGCAAGGGTGTACAATAAGTACTGCGTAGACTCCTGTGAAAACTTTATTTTTCACATGATTGTATCTTTATGTCATCCAGCAGGATGAGGAGAGGAGTGTTGCTCGACTTAACTGTAAAATGCATACATATTTATGGTAAGTACTTTCTTAAAAATTGTACGCTCTGACTTGTATTTGAACACAGAGTGCTCATCGTTTCCTAACGGCAAACATGAATCTTGAGACTGTGAGAATAAAGGAGCACCTTGTGACACTGCTCTGATGAGGCGGCTCACACTCTGTGGGAACTCCATCCATTATCGTAAACCACACTGAGCACAGGGTATATTAAGGCATTTACTCTTTTGCATGCTTTCACTCGAACCGTTGGTGAATCAATGTAATCTCAGAAGAGCACACGGTACCTGTCAAGGTTTTATGAGCATCATCACTTGACTGATAATTTCCCTAAGATGAAGAAATCCCTGGGGCCAGATAAAAAGACATGATTAAAGAAATGTATACAGTGAAGGAGCTCAAGCACAGAGTGCTCATCGTTTCCAAACAGAACCCACAGGCCCAGTAAAAAAAATCAATGTCACAGACCACATCCAATATTTTTTAGACAATGAAGTAGGATAAATGATTTTAAATCACTTTCTCTGGACGACCATGCTTAATACACAGAAAGCATGAACAAAAAGTGACCTTTGACGGGTAAAGCTGCCATGGCGGCTTGGTTAAGTACTGATAATGGATGATTAAAATTTGACTTGTTAGCTGAGAGAGGATTGTTTGAAATTAGGACAACACGAGCAGACTGTTAGACCATTCACTGGATTATGAATGCAGGTGGAAACGTGCTAAGCAAACACATGGAAACATGGAGTGAGAAAATAGGAAGGAGGTCACATAGGTAAGATGTGTGATGACAAAACCCAAGGGTGTATGAGGAAAAGATAAAGTAAGAACTAGAAATCCTAAAGAAAAACAACATGCATTAGATAATTCATACCGAGTGAGAGAAGTAGTTACAGTGAGACTGTTAAATATTATAGAGCTGATAAAGTAATTGCAGGTTGTCAAAGCTCAGCCCATGTTAGCTTATTGAAATGTCTTGCAGAGCAGATGCCATGATACTGCAGTTTTGTTGGAAAGTCCATAGGGTCTTGACTAATAACTGACTCCTGCACAATGTTGTGAGCTTCAATGATTGACAGAGGGCCAAAACCGCTCCATTGTTCCAGATGGTGGACCTCAAGCTCCTTCGAGTTATTCCAAATGGCAACAAACTAAATAAACAAGAACAGCAACAAGAGCCCTCAGGAGTTTTGTTTTAATTTAATTAATACTTTGGAAATTGTTGCAAATATTCTGTTTGCTTGCTTGTTAAGAAGATGAATATCACTACAATACAAGAATACACTAAACCTTTCTAGTCATCAGACAGGAAAGCATGCTAAAGTGGTCTTAATTAGGCTATTACATCATTCTACATTGAGGAACATTTAACAGAGATAGCAGTCTTCCCAGGAGTGTGTGTCCCTGCAAATTTCCCCCAAGGTTAGTCTGAGATGTAACTCTTCCAAGCTACACCTCAGACTCGACACACCTCACTTAGCATGTTAAATTTTGAAGTTCATTACAGTACAATTAGAAGAAGACTAAACAAGTATTGTTTGGATGTATGGAGAACTCCACTTTAGCCAAGAATGTGGAAACACAACTTAGGTTTGCAACTTTAAATGAAAGCGAATAAACTCGGGCAACATAAAGGTGAGTCCATATGAGAACATAGCAAGTACCAAGCAGTCTGTGCAGTCAAAACTTGATGTAGTGAGATGGCAAAAAGTTCACCATTAATATGATTAAAATGTTATTTTCTTTTATCCTAGTTGATGAACAGAAGAATTGCAGACAAGCTTCCTAAAAAGTCCAGGAAGTGTGTTTTCAGTCAACATTTCTGAGGCACTATAGGTGTCTAGAATAAATGGTCAGCAAACTGATATTCAGGGTCCGGATGTTTGCTGGGTAATTGGCTGTAGACTTCCCAGAGTGGAGTGATCGTCATGTGTCCTTCCTGCTTTGCCCACACATCACCTTTCCTTTAACAAGAACATTTCCATTTCCAGTCGTGAGCATGCGGTTAACACAGATTCACTGCTGTCTGCTCAGTGTGAGACAGGTCAACATCAGAGAGCACTTAACGAAAAGATTATTTTTTTTGTTTGTAACCAAAAAACCCTCCAAAACGTCCCCAAAACATTTATGTTTCACGTGGGCCACGGCTTCCCAGAGCACTATTGCCACTGTGAAGTCGCCGGCCAAACGGGAAGGTACAGAAATGTGTGATTTTATAATTGTTTGGGTTTTCAGCAAGGCAGTGTCTTCCTGTATCTGTTAACTGGCTGCAGTTTGCCTACCCTATACACAGGATTAGTTTCAGTCTCCCGACCTCACTCTTGACATAAAAGTAACAAGACTCCTGTGCTTCGCAAATTATTAAAAATGTAACCATTCCTTAATGACTGATTACTTTTATTGCCTTAAATGTACAGTTGCTGTTTCTTTGAAAAAAAAAACAACTTTACATTTTCTAAAATTTTGTTGGAAAGGCTCCATGCAGACAAACTTTATCTAGTGACATGATTCAGCAAACAAATCCTTTTAACAACACACGTTTTGAAAGGATTTATTTCCACCAGAAAGAGCTTTCTCTTGGTCTCAGCAACTGAATGTCTGAAAACAAGAGTCTGGAAAACTATAAAACAAATGGCAAACAGCTGGGAGGCACAGAGGCAGCGTGGGTGATGAGATGGCAGAGCCGAGGTTGAGCGTCGCTCAGGAATTCCCTTTGACTCGAGTGGAGAGCTGGAGGAGGAGAGGTAGGCTGACGTGTTTTTCTTCTTCTTCTCTCTCTTTTTTTGTTTCTCACTGCATTCTAAAAAGGGCGAGGGGACTGGCATAAGGAAAAACATCTACATACCACAGTGTGGTGGTATGTAGCTTCAATAAAATATTTATTTGAAATTTACATTACCACTACATATTATTAATTCATGCTCAAACAAATGCTGCAAACAACCCATACACCACACCACACCACACCACATCACACCACATAACTCTTTCTCTCTCCATCTCATTCTCTCTGACCTTCTTCCTTTTTTGCTCTAACCAAATAATTGCTCTGTGTGGAGCAAGATATCAAGGTCAGCCACCTCTGGGCTCAGGTTTATAGTTCTTAACTCAGCGGTGAGACTGGATTAGATAACCTGCACAACTGAAGGAGATGAATAGACACAAAATGGGTGCTGCAATCAGTGTCTAAATAAGACTGCAGCATGTCTTTAATGCTCCAAATGGCCTGTAGGGGGAGTTTCTTCTGCACATCTTTAATGCAGCAGAACTTGAAGATGGCACTGCTGTAGGAAATCGATTGATTCGGGCAGCAAAGAAGAGAGCAGAACTGGATGATTAAATTTGTATGCACACACTGCTGTACTGTACAGTGTTGTAAAGGTGCATTTAAATAAAGCCTAAAAATTGGATTCACCTGAGGTCTTTTAAGACTTCAAAGGGCATTTTTTTTCTCTATAAATTCTCCTTGAAAAGAAAACCAATATGAGTCAAACAAATCCAAAGCGGAATTAAGCAGCAACGTGTAATGGTTGAGGGAAAAAAAATCAAATACAGCTGTCGTCCTGCAGCTCTTTTCTCTGTGTCCTCAGCCACTCCCATGGGAAGCTCATAGCTGTGTGCACATGCTTCATACGGGCTAAAAATAAGTTATCACTGGCTTTTTGCTGTTCAGGGTGAAAAATCCCCACCTTTAATAAACTGCTGATCTTCATTCCTATTATTGCTACCTCGCCTTTTGGTCTGAAAAGTGAAGACCTCTGATTGGCTAAAGTCTCTTGTCACAGCTAAACTTTTAAAGCCAGGGCTAAGAAGAAGCACAAACGCGCAATTCCTGCTCAAACATATTAAATATGCTAAAAGGTTTATGCAATGAAGGTCCACTACAGCTTAAGACCATGGAAATATGAAAAACATACGCTCTCAATCATGAACACACACAGAGCTGCTCTTCTTGGTCAGCACTTCTCTGCGTTACATAACTGTCTGTCCTTACATCAGAGACATTTTGGTGCTCTTTTAATCCACTGGCTTATCTCTGCTGAGTCTTAGCCAGAGTGGTGTGTGCATGTATTTGTATGCTTGTGTGTATGCATGTGTGATATTCATTATACATGGATTTGTCAACCCAGTATAGCCGCTAATAGATTCTGTAATTCTAAACAGCTTAAAGCAAAGTAATACACACAGACACACATGCATACACACACACATGCATACACACACACATGCATACACACACACATGCATACACACATACAGAGCTGATATATTTGTGAGAATGAAAAACATATTTAAATGAAAGTCGAAACTTGAATAGCAAAATATTATTGCTCCTTTTGATTAAACACTGCGACTATTCTCTACAAATTTTAATCATTTATCATGCGCACACAAAGAACAAAATAAAAGTAATTTCCTCTAAGAAAACCAACACTACATATGGAAACTAAAGGTAATGGACAGAGATGCTACCTTACCTTCAAACAGGAATATGTTAATGTTCTTTTTCCTGAATGCTTTAGCAGGAAAAAAAACAACATATTTCTCCAAGGGGCAATACATGTTAGGACATCCTCAGGTCTCACAAAAAAAGCTGTCAGGTCTCAAACAAAAAGCTGTCAGGTCTCAAAAATAAGCTATCAGGTCTCAGGTTTTAGAAGTCACGCCTCGGGTCTCAGAAAAATACCCGTCAGGTCTCAGAAGTCACAAGGCACACCTGTGAAGGTTCAAATGAAAAATTAAGAGGACAATTTTGAGATTTTCTCCTCAGCTGCAAATGACAGCTGTGATTTCTGCAACACGGTCTTGTTAATAATCTTTATACATGGAATAACAAGAGAGTTTGAGATTATGGAGGAGCTGGCAGCAGTGCACTCAGTGAAAGGGACTACAACAGGACAAGATTGGTTCACAGAGATAACTACATGCTTGTCCCAGCTGTCAAAGTTAGGTTACACACTAGACAGTATATCTTAGGGCATGTGTGATATCAGTTGGGAAAAAATATAAATGCCTTATTTCACAGTCTTCATGTTTAAGTGCCAAATAAGCTGCCATCCAGTTTCTTTAGGGCACTCCCCATTTCCAAGGACAATGATTTGCTTTGGACTACACAACCTCATTGGTGGATCAATTGATTTGGGCAGCAAAGATGAGAGCAGAGTTTGTTCTGGTAGAAATAAATCCTTTTAAAATGTTTGTATAAACATATGTTTGTTTTATATGTCTTTTTCTCCATAATTGTGCTGTTTAAACAGTTTTTTGTTTGTTTGTTTGTTTTAGTCTGATTATGACATTGATGAGGGCTACAGGTCAAAATGCTTCAGTCAAATAACATGTAGCTGGATCTTTATGGCCAAAGGGCAAAGTTAAGTCACCCCATAATACAACCAGTGTATGGTGTACATTTTAGGAAATCCTCATGTCTCAGGAAAAAAGCTGTCAGGTCTCAGCTGGGACCAGCATGTAGTTATCTCTGTGAACCAATTTTGTCCTGTTGTAGTCCCTTTCACTGAGTGCACTGGTGCCAGCTTCTCCATAATCTCAAACTCTTTTGTTATTCCATGTATAAAGATTATTAACAAGACTGTGTTGCAGAAATCACAGCTGTCATTTGCAGCTGAGGAGAAAATCTCAAAATTGTCCTCTTAATTTT
>VUQR01032875.1:0-15119 GCA_015108515.1 Hemichromis elongatus
GATGGATTTTCCTGTGCTGCTGGATTAAAAAAAAAAAAAAAATTATATATATATATATATATATAATTTCTGTGTCAGAAAACACAATTTTTACTTGTTAAAATATTAAAATTATCTTCAAACAATAGGTCCCTGCATGAGCGCAGAAAACAGGATGTGTGATGTTGTGGATATTCTTCCTGCTCACACTGGATGCACGCACACAGACACACACACACACACACACACACACACACACACCTGCCTTGCTACTTACTGAAGTCATCTGTCATTGCGGGAGCTGCTGGCATGGATACAGCGTCAAAGAATGAAAAGAAAAATCATCTGACTAAAAAAATGTTCTCGTAATGCAAAAAGATTAAAAGAATATAAGTGAACCAAAACCAAATTACAGCATCAGATAAGACAGAAAGACACTGCTGGGGAGTGAGTTTAGTGTGAAAAAGCAGCTACTCTACAGCTGGTGGCAGGAAAAGATAAGACCGAGGAAAACACAGTCCTTATTTGTGCTGCACAGTTCTTCGTTTGTCACTTCGACCATCACTGCAACCTGCGACATACGGTCACGAAACGTAACGTGTGAATCGATCTGAGCAATGAGTGGGCAGACAGCCGTGGTCCGAGTATTTCTAATAATGCACTGATGTGTACACGTGGACGGGGACGTCACGTGGAACGGCGGGTCTGATCTCAGAGCAGCTCCCGCTCCATGTCCAGCTTTAAACGGACATATTTGTTCAAAAAGCAGCCAATGACATTTCGCACCATAGTTTACTTTCCGCCATCTTGCCTACGCTGTCATGTAACCGCAGCGTGCGTAACTGTGATGTACATTTTCTGGTACTTGATTCTGCGGCCTGGGTTCAAATCCCTCCTGTATTGAACTTTGCTTCCATTTGTTTCAGCTAATCGACGGCTGATATTTAAAAATCAGTAGAAACTGTAAACTAATGACGGAAGACGAAGGGAGCTGCTGATGCTGCCAGACAGCCGATCGATCAGCGAGCCGGGGAGTCTCGCTTCCCCTGGCCCCGCCCACCCTAACCTTTACCGCCACTGGTCGACAGGTCCATCAATCAACGTGACTGACAGCTGCAGCGGCCGCTCATTGTGCAGATCGATGGCATGGATTTTCTCCTTTCAGACGTGGACATTATGACATCTGATGGCGAGGTGGTTAATATTCTTCTATCTGAGATAAACACACAGAGTGAAGAGACTGGGAGACTGGAGGTGAGGATCAATCTGTGTGCCGGGCGTCTTATCACCGCTGCCATTCAATAACACTTTGAATGGAGGATGAATGCAGGAGGGCGGAAGATGATTGATTGTTTCCAAGGAGAGCGCACCCAGGGACTCCCCATTAGAAAATGACGGCGCCGAGGGAAAAAAAATAAATAAAAAATAAATTAACTTTGACATACTGTAACTGATTTTATTGCTACACAAGAAACTCAACTCAAAGCTCCACCAGACGAGTTCATAACTCTGTTATTCTAATATACATAACGTCACACGTTAATCGTGTTTTAATCATATTTGCTGTAAATGTCGTTGTCTGTACATGAGTAACACTCGTTGGTCTGAGGTGCTGGTGGGATTAGATCGAGCTAGCCCGCTTATCCCTGCTAATAAATTCACGTGTACGTTGAAACGAAAGTAGCGAATTAAAAAATAATGCACTGATAATTTATCTTTAGTGATTTCGGGTCGTGACCAGGGGCGGACTGGGCATCTGTGGATTCTGGAGAATCGCAGAACGGCCGGCGGGCCGGCCCACCGCTCTCCACGCATGCTTTCAACACCTGTTTTTTCCCCCCACTAATCTCTTTCACACTCCAGTACTCTAGGGGGCAGCACTGCACCTCTAAGTTGGATGCCAGCTGCATTGGCTGTGGCCGCCAGGCAAGGAGAAGAAGAAGTGGAGTAGGAGGCAAAGACGGTGGAAAGAAACGATGCAAAACGCGGCTGCAAGTCAAAAAAGGAAAGAAAAGGGTGGGGCTGAGAAGGCAAGAGAAAAAAAAATGCGGGCATTAGATGCTGAAGCCGCTAAATGCCACAGACTAACCGACATATAACACTCATGCCAAGCATTATTGTTGCCGAGTTTCCGCACGCCGATTACTTTGGGCCGGGCCCAGTCAGAGTCCAGGGCTGTTCTTTAGTCCCAGTCCGTCCCTGGTCGTGACTGACATTCATCCCTGCAATCTTTCAAACCTGTGACTGTAAGTTTTAATGCTGCAAACCCCGTTTACAGTAAAAAATGATTTCAGTTCAGTACGTCTTATAATTAAGGAAAGCACATGACGCTCCAAACACGCCCGTGGTAAACTTTAGCAGGAGGGAATGATGAATGTCACACAGAGCTGTTAACTAACACGTGCGTTGGGTAGAAGAATGAGTCAGTGCACACTGTCCTGCTATGTGGGGGTTTATTATAGAAAGAAACTGCAGTCAGCATGTTACCCACAGCCCAGAGGGATCGCAGAACAACACCGAAACAAGAAATCAGGTTTACATAACTCTAACCACCGGCTATTACAGAGGCACGGTAAGAAGGAGACGGGGCACTTAAAGAAGTCTGCATCGAAATCTAAGGGGAGAATTCATCGTTGGCAAAGATGGCAGCTGTGATGCTCGTGCCCCCCGGGGGGCCACTCAACAGCCCAACTGGAAAAGTCCGGTGTGCCAGGCGTAGCTACCATGTAGTCAGGTAGGCCTTCCTTCTGTAGGTTGGTGGGATTTTTCCCAGAATCCTGCATCAAAAATGTCAAACTTTTCACGAGTGCAGCAAAGTCAGCAGATGGTTGTAGCCTCCGGCCCGATCGGGCCTCCCTGTGTGGTGTTTGTGGGTTCTCCATGCATGAGTCCAAAGACGTGCACGTGAGGGTGGGTGTTAATGATTGCCTGTGTTTGTTCTTTCAAGTAGCAGTGTAGTACAGCAGTATACTAGTATATATATTCATTTAAGACCATCATTTGTGGGTCTTCAGAGAGCTTTGGAGCTTCAGTTGTCGACTTTAACTGTGCATCTAATCCATCCACACTTGTTGCTAAGCTTTCCAACTGTGTGTGCGTTGAGTTTTTCAGAGTTGCGATCCGTCTGTGTGCTCCCTAAAGTGTGACGAGAGCAAAGTCTTCCTGAATGAAAAAGACAAAGTTTGTGTGGTTCTAAAAATGTTCCTGGAGAAGTGACAAAGTGGCGCAGCAGCTGGAGCAGCAGTAGAAGTTAGTTTGTCGAATGCGGCTGTCGGTGAAGTTAGCGAGTCCCCGCACTTTAAACCGTGAGGCAAACAGAGCCGTGTGGGCTGACAACTCATCTCGACACTCTCCGATCCGCCGCGTCTGACTGTAGAGAGTCATTATGGAGCCATCTGAGGATGTTTATTAATGACCTTGGCATGGCTGGAGGTTGCTGCCATGCTGTTAATGCTATTCACTGGCACACAGCGAACCGTGGCAGGGCACAAAGAAAGGCAGAAAGGCAGAGGACAAGGCGCCTGGTGGACATCCATATTAATGCCAGGCTCAGCCTGTGTTCTGCTGCCATGAGCCCCAGCTGAAGTCCAGACAGTGCAGCCTGATCCCTCAGGACGCGCTCCTTTATCTTCATACCGGCACATCCGCTCCAGCCCAAACTGTCACGAGATGTCTCAAAAGATGTCCGGAGATGTCCTCAAAATGTCTTCTGATGTTCCAAGAAGCTCCTCAGATGTCTGAGGGCAAAGTTTGAAAGTCCACAGCCAAACGTAAGTTTACTTTAAAAGCCACTGAAGCACATGTGAAGCTTCATGTGACAAAAGGACAAAACTAAGTCAAGTCAAATCCACACGCTGATTTTAATTCACTGTTTATCTAAAGTTTCAGTAGAAACACAACGTCAGCTAAAAGCTGACATGAAATAAGACGTGACGTAAAAGTTTGTTTATGCTTTTATAATAGATAGCACCTTGAGGTGAGTGTTTTGGATTGGTGCTACAGATATAAACAGAAGAATCGTATTTTATTCGTGTCCTTTGGCTTTTCCACGGCTGGGCTGGAGCCTCCCCCAGCTGTCACGGGCTGAGAGGAGGGCTACACTTCGGGCAGGTTGTCGGTCAATCGCGCTCACATTTACACCTCGGACCAATTTACAGTCACAGACAAACCGAAATGATGGATTTGGTTGAGTTTTATTTAATTGTGCTTATTTTGACTAAGTTATATTTGCCATAATGTGTACAGCACAGTTTCTGATGCGACACACTGAGTCAGTACTAATGTAGAGAGAGAAAAATGCTCGTTCTTTTCAACACGTAATGCTCACCTTAAAAAAAAAACAACTTTATACCTAAAATAATGTTTTTACAATTTTCAATTTAATCTGATGTGTGAATAAATTGATTCAGTTTTAATTTGATTCAACCGTGGAAGCAGCTCTGCATCCCAATCATCTGACCTTTTTAACTGTTTTTTTAACAGGATATTTCATGATGTTATAAATAAGATAAATACAGGGTCAGTCTGCTTTAAGTCATCATCTCTGGCTTTTCCCTGACAGACCGATAATGACTACCTATATTCAGATCATCGGACTGCAGTCGATCTGAGTCACACTGAATGAAGTCTAAATAAAAAGAACTGCTTCAGGAAAACCATCACACAGTTTATTGATGTGGCATTTGACATTAACTGCAACACACAGGGAAAAAAACCCGTCTTTCCCTGACGTGCGCATCCTGAGAAATGATTTTCATGATATAATAACCCGAGTCATTCTCTGGAATGTGTGAAAGGACTTTAAAGCAGCTCTAATCCTAATCTGGTTTCACATGCGGATTCTCCGTGTGCCTCATTTGACCTTGTATCACACGGCTCATTTTCAAATCCACTTTTCTGATGCAAACTGGATGAAACGCCTGAACAAACCAACCAGCTGAATATTTTAAACCCTCTGACACACACACACTGGGCATTTCACTCCGTGCTTGCTCTCGGAGAAGCAGATGCATTTTGCCGTCTTTGCAGGTATCGATTCCACCAACAGCAGCGTTTTTGTCTAACAGGTAACAGGCTGTG
Organism: Hemichromis elongatus; assembly: GCA_015108515.1. Taxonomy (NCBI): domain Eukaryota; kingdom Metazoa; phylum Chordata; class Actinopteri; order Cichliformes; family Cichlidae; genus Hemichromis; species Hemichromis elongatus. The sequence goes on from VUQR01032875.1 coordinate 5,059, forward strand.
TTGGCCAGAGGCCGTCTCTGCGCAGAAATAATTCAACGCGGCGCGGTTGAGAAACATGAGCCTGTGCAGCTCTACGTGTCGCACATCGAGAATGGGAACAGAGCTGCACCGAGGCAGCGTGTCCGTGGGAGGAGAACACGTTCCGCTGTCCTCCAGGGTTTCAAAGCCCGATGGCGAGGGGAAAGCAGCAGAGAGCCTCCCAGCAGCCACCTAATTACGCGTTCCACACGGCAGTGAGATGAAGAGCCGCGTTTTATCTGCCGCCTCCGTCCCACAACTTCTGCAGAGTAATTGCTCGTTCTCAGCCTCCGTTTTTCTCCACGCTGAGGACTCAAAGGCAGGGTGGGGCTGAGCGAGCGTGCGCGACGGTGCGTGTGTGTGCGCGGGTGCACAGAGAGGAGGTAAATATCTCTGGATGTGTAGCCGTTTGTGGGATTGTCTCTTAGGATTGGAGAGCCGTGTGAAGCTGCACTCAGACCCCGTGACAGTGCCAGCATGTGCATGTGTGGAGGTATGTCATCGGGTCATGTGTCGGCATGCTCAGGTTTGGTCCTCGGTGCTGATTTTAGTTGTGGAAAGAAAGACTGCGTGTGACATTTGGTAAGAATTGAGCATGTGCGTAATTTTAAAGCCACTGCAAAAATGTTGGCATTTATTTTTTTTTTAAACAGTAACTAATTATTCTTCATTCTTATTATAATAATTAAGACACCTAAACTGTCAGTAAGAGATGAGCCTGAACAGCAAACTTTTAATTTTAAAATTAATAAAATGTCCATTAAGAAAAGTGCAACATGTTCATAATTAACTTCAATTAACTGAAAGCCAGGAGTGCAGTTTCAGCTTACCGACTGTGTGCAGTAATTCTGCCTGTAACTGGTGATGACAAAGTCCTCGTGACTTAAAGGAAGGCGAAGGAAACAAATATATGATATTTTAGGTTATTAGATAAGATGATACACAAACAGAGCAGGCGGGCTCTGGCTGAGCAGTCAGCCACAGTGCTGCTCACTGGTCTATGGACTTCAGTTGTCATGTTACTGGTGTTTCTAATTTATTTAATCATTAAAAAAAAGAAGAAGCTCAAAGCATGTTTGAGGGTTGATGGGAGGGCGCTGACGTTAGTTGCTGATAGCAGCGCTGGCTAGCAAGTTTTAAGAAAAAAGCCCAAAACACTCAGAGTGAAATTTAATGGAACTAAACGGCATAAATCGGCACCCATCTGTCAGCCCGAGTGCCCGTGATAGTCATGCTGAATATCTTTATGCGCCGATTCAGTTTAAACAGCTGAATCACATACAGGCTCGGCACAGACGGCCTTCGCTCAAGTAGAAGTGCAGATACACGTGTTACAAAATGAAGTGCTGCTTATGCTTCTTAGCTTATTTAAAAGCAAAAAAAAATGTAAGGCTCTGAAATGTACTCAAAGTAAAAAGCAGCATGTCGGAGGACATTTTTTAGCAAACTCGTTATTAAATTGTTAATAAAATCACATTTTTAAACCTTTATTTATACAGGTAGTCCCATTGAGCCCCAATGTGTCATTTGCAAGACCTGTTCAAGACCAACAACATTTAGGGAATTAAACTTAAATTTGAAATCTATTGAATTCACTCTGCATGAACACCTGTTATGTTGCATACATAGTTCCTGCTGCCTACGTTGTAAATGGGTCATTTCGCCTCCACAGCTGAACAAAAACATGAGAATATTCAGCAGGTGGGGGGAAGCTCAGTTCATTTTAGTGGCGCAGCGTGTGGAAAACACCCAGAAATAAGTCTAACTTCTGTAGTGAGCTCCAGTAGAGTCTCTTTGTGCACACGCTGGGATCAGCTGAGCTTTCTGGAGCTAGTCAGCTAATTCTGTAAGATACATAAGACAGTACTGCCTTTAATGCAACATGTGAAGAACACAAAGTTAGAAATCGTTTCGCAAAACACTTTTCAGCAACACATCGAGTGTAGATGTGTTAAAAATCCTAAAAAAATAAGGGCCTTGCTTGTAATCTTTCTATTTATGTTGTACCTAATTTCTCTCCTTCTCTCGTGTCCTGTTTTTCTTTCATCTTTCTTCATCTCTGAATGATTGCGTCTCTCATTCTTGCGTCTCCCCGTGAAATGCAGCAGCTCAACATTTAGCTAGCAGACTACAAAGAAGCACGTTGTGTGTTTTTTCTCATTGTCTTTGAGCTCTCGGAAGTTACCCGTCGCTTAAAAAATGTTACTGCTTTCATATTCGCGCTGGTCTTCTGTAGCGCTAACTAGTCGTTGATGTACACCGACCATAGTTTATATTAAACTCTGCCCTCAAAACACTGTTCCAGATACTCCAGCCCGCGATAACGCCTGACTGTGATGATGTCATTATTACATTATGTGCTTTTACTTTACTTTGTTCCTCATTGATCAGCAGCAGTGCTGGGCGCGCCGATACGATTGTCTTTCATATGTTAGTGTGGTATTTTCCATTTAGGTTCAAATCAGTGAGGAGGAGTAACACATTCCTCAAGCAAAGTCTAAATCCCGACATATATATTCTAGATTTGTACCACAGTTCAAAGAAAAGCATGCCAAGCTCAGATTCTGGAGTGATTTGTTGTGTTGGTTTCGCTGTGATGGACTGGCAGCCTGCCCATGGTGCAGCCCGCCTCTCGCCCCGTGACAGCTGCACGGAGGCTGCCAGTGCATCGCTTACAACCGTGCACCCTCAGACTGGAGCCCAGCGCCTTCTGACCTTTAGACTTCTGACAGGAACCGTATGGATCACAGGATGTACCGAGCGGAGGTCTCAGCCTAAAACAAAGGTCACGTATCGAAAGGTTTGTAGAGAACGCTCACAGCGCAGCATCTGTTCTGCTGTTAGGAGAGCGTGTCATTAGACAGCAATTAATGAAATATTTAGATTACATGTTACTAGTACTTGTAGTTTTCCAGGCTGGTTAAAAACAACACGTAATTCCAGATATGAATAAAGGCGCTCAGATGAGCTGCGGATACCGACGAGCGTAATTTTACAGTTAGAATCAGTAAAAGACACGATTAGAACCCGAGAACGAGAATAAAACGACGGTGTTTTTAAATGATCTGAAGTCAAAGCACACCAGTCTCCTGCATATAAAGAAACGAGGCTTTTAATTAATAATGAATGTTTTCAAATCTGGAATGAGTTTCTAGAAGTAAAATAAACGTTCTAATAGTCGTAAGCTTTGTTGTGATTTACCAATTAAAACCAAATACTGTAAACCGAATGCATCCTTTCACTCACACTTCTCCGACACTCACTTTGATGTATTTGGAAACTTTAAAACCACGAGGCTTTTAAAAGTCGCGATCGTGGACCCTCTGTGGTTTGAAAGGAGGAGGGGAATACTTTTCACATTTACAAACACATTTTGGCTCAGACAAATATTCTGCACCAACCCACTCTCTCCAAAAACAAAATATTCCTGATGTGCTTCCTGTGGCGCGTCTGCAGACCGCTGCCCACAAACTCCAGGAGCGCGATTAGAAGGAGAAGACAAACAAGAGCCGCGGGACTCTTTATCGATATCAAACAGGAAAACAATAAGGTTGAGGTGAGAGGTCGCGACGGTCAGAGGATCAGGGCGCAATAATCCCCGTCAAACTCTGCCGATTGAAGTCAGGCAGATATCCGAACGCCGCGCCGTGACCAGACCGGCGAATGACTCATCAGCCGCCACCAAGGAGAAAAAAAAAAACTTTCAGGGGAAAAAAGAAACCTCACTAACCTGAAGGAGTCTGTGTCTGAAACATCACACAGGCGAGCTGCCTTCATCTCTGTGAATGTGCTCGTTGATATGCAAGGATGAAGGTTAAAAGTGTTGAGTGCTGACATCTGATTGGTTCTGTTCTTCAATAAGCGATCTGTTAAAGAGACGAGGAGAAAGACCGGCGGCGAGAGAAAAGCTTCAAGGCCTCGCTGTGATTTTCTTTCTCTGCTGTGTGTGTGTGTGTGAGCAGCTGCGGCGCCTCTTCAGCGATGGCGCGAGTGGAGCAGGAGGACTGAAAGAAAGGCTGTGAGAGGCTGTGAAGACAGCAAAGGACAGTAAACAATAAATACATTTATAAATATTTAGAGAAAAAATATATTTGTGTACAAACGTTTAACATCGTTTTCCTTTAGTGCTCCACTGCAGTTCCTGTTGCTGGTTGTGGGTTTACACCACACTCACGCGTTTAATGCACTTTGTGGAGGTTTTTCAAAATAAACGATTTCCATCGTTTGGTCTCGAAGGCGTGAGCTAGTTTTTAACGGTCTTCTGTTATTTGTTTGTGAATTTTCAGTTCGGTTTTGGAGCCGATTCAGGCGCGCGAGGCGAACGGCGGTGCCCGCAGACGTCTGCGTAAAGAAGCGTTTTCACGCTGTCGACTTTATCGGGACGTTTTAATGTGCGTGGTGAGAAAAGGAGCCTCTCAGCAGATCTGGCAGCTCCAGACTGAGAGGCTTTATTAGCGATAAGGGGGAAGTTGTGGTCTTATTAAAACCGTTTGAGACTCGGAGAGCTGCCGGAGTGATGAAGCACCGTAGGAAGAGGGAACCAAAGAGGTCATAACACCTCCTCCAAAACATTTAATTGGTATTTTTCACTTGTTTTTTTTTTTTTTTTTTTTTTTTTTTTTTTTCATTTTTGCTCATGCCTGCTGTTTAAGATAGGAAATACTCAACATTACTGACTGCTGCACATACACATCAGGCCTGTCTCACTTATTACTGGCTTCTATTATTGCTGAGAGTCTCAAAGTGTTGGAGAAAAGTAAAAAACATCACACCACTTGAAACTAAAATCAGAACTGCAGCACTCGTCCAATATGGAGTCAGACATCAAAGCGACAGCCGCGCTGCCAAACACACATGCAGCTGATCGTCCCTTTTTTTAGGCTCCAGATTTTACATTTAAAGGCTTTTACATGATTAATATCAGGCAGGAAATTAAATAATAATCAGGTGTGGCCGCTCCAGTTCATAAAATGGATTTAAAACGTTTTAGACTGACAGGCAAACCTGATTTATTCCACTTTATTTACACTAAACAGATTTTCTGTAAGAGTTGAAATAATCCTTCACATTTCACTGACCATTACGTTTAAATAATAAAGTTAATCTGCACTGACGAACTGTTTAGTTTGATGTAATAAAATATGAAAGCATTTAGCAACAGAACGATGCAGACACGGAAAAAACAAAAATCAGAGAGTTTCTTTCTTTTAATCCAAGAGAAAAACGGTTACAGGAAATGCTCTAACGACCTAAGATGGGACAAGATTTAGGCGAGCTTTAGCGACCGAAGCAGCTGCCAGTCAGTCACAGGGCCGGCGGACGCGGCTCTGATGGGAGAGCAGAAGCCGTGAACAGGAAGTCGCTTTCTCTGAGGTCGGATTCGCTTTCGTTCTAACGAAGCGAGTCGCTTTGACGTAATGAGGACACGAAAACATCTCGTTAGGAACTGCCAGCTCTGATTAAACTTCATTAGCTCTCTGTTTCTCTGCTGCAGTTTGCTTCTCCCGTTTCCTCCTCGTCTCGCTCGGTTTTGTTCGTCTCTTTGAGCTCCTCGGCTGTTTCTGCTGCTTCTGTCTTCCATGTTGTGTTTGTGGTCCACTAATCTGTTTTTTAATCATTTTTTGAAGGATGTCATATTTTCAGCTCAAATTAATCGATTCATTCGTGCGATGTGTAAAATATAAGTTCTATAAATTAATATGAATCAAATGTTGCTGATATGAAACCAGTCGACCGGCCCGTGTTCTGTGCACTTCTCTACATGACGTGTCATTTCCTCTTGTTGTCTTTGTTACTGCTCTTGGTCTGTTTGGTGTGTTTTCACCGTGCTGTCATTTAGGCGACCTCCACCCACTCGCTGCGGCGGTCTCACGCATCTTTAAACACATGTTAGATATTTTCACGTTTGTTGAAATCAAATCTTTTCTTTAAAGCAAAACCTAAAAAACTCATTTAAAAGGTTTAATGTACTAAATGTAAAACTCTCTGCTGCGCCCATGTTTTTCCTATTTTTTGATGAAATAATTGCGTCTGTATGTTTCACCGATGGAATAAACTAAAACAAAGTTCTTTCCTCAAACTGCTGTTTCTCCTGCAGGCAGGAAGCCAAAGATCAGCACCATCCGATGTCGTCTCATAGCGAGGAAACTCAGTAATTACTGCTGTTTTTATTCCTTCTAATCATATTACAGACGATCATGTGACCTCTGTGTGGGAGTCAACTGGCCCTGCCCCCTCTCTGGATCTGACGGCGAGCACGCAGCGGCGTTATGCCAGTTGGTGTGAGCGACCTCTAGGCTGGCGTGGGCCCGGCGGGTTTCACAGTGAAATGCTAGCCCGAGCTTCTTGTTGGCCAAACGGAGCGAGTGGGAGGGCTGTTATATGAGCTGATTGGTGGGAGTTTGTTGTGTAACGGCTGTCAGAGCGGCGGCGCAGCAAAATGATGGTGAACAGATAACAAGGTTTAAAATGAGGGTAATGCTATTAGTGATTATTGACAGTGGTCACCGGAGCAGACCGGATCTTTCATCTGGCCCTCCTGTGACCGTGTAGTGGACCAGTGTGAAACACTGGACGGCTGGATCAGCATTTATTGTGACATCAGAGACCAAGTCCGTTTAGTGAAAGTTACAGCAGGATAACGGAAACACAACGGGGAATAAAAAACGGGCGAGAGTGCAGTGCAAAGTCTTCACAGAGACGAAGTGCTCCGTGGCATCTTTACTCTAAAACAGGAAGCACACTGAGACGACTGATCCTGCAAACTAGTGATTTTAAAAAGGCCGCAAAAACACTTGAAGTGGAGTCTTCACCGCATATCTACCAGAGGCAGCCTCCAGAGTGCTTGACAGGGAGCTACGCAACGACAAAAGTAATCATGGTTGGAAAAGTTCAAGAAGACGTTTTTGCCTCGAGCCGATGAGACGGGATGTCCGGTGCTGTGATCTGGCTTCTCTAGGAGCCAAAACTGGTTCAAGTGCAAAGTGAAAAGCAGAATGAACAGTTAGAAACACGCGCGATTGGACGAGTGAGACTCGTCAGAGCGCAGGAACAGAGAGAAAAGGCTTCCGGTGTAATCGGTGCCGTTTCCTCGCTGTCCCAGACGCTGTCTCGTGTCTTCTGCTCGATTTTTAAGTAGAACTAGAAAAGGCACAACTGAAACACAGAAATAAAGCTCAGCATATTTGGGCAATTGTCAGCCAACAACAGAGAGACTAAGAATCAAATATAACATTAAATAATTACTAATTTAAAAGTCCACAAAAGGAAAAATATCCTGAGGACCATGACAAAAAACATTTGATGGCTTTGCCCTAAAACCCGGTTTTTAAAAGCTTTTTCCCCCTCTGGTATTTCTGCTTGTCAGACCACTCGCTGCATTATTTACTGCTGTGGAGTCCTCCGAAACATTTACATGCTGGATTATCTGAGCGCCATTACTCGGTTTTAACAGCGTCTGGCAGCACCACAGCATGCTGCAGCACAAGGACCAAATATCGCCACATTATTAGGACACTGAAAACGGACTTTTTTCTTTTTCTTTACATATCATGTAAACGGTTCATTGAAAAAACACATTTTTAGGTTAAAATGTCAAAGATATCTTGATGTTAATTGGCTAACGAGGCTAATATGTTCACTTCAGTTTAATTTTATTTAAAGACGCGGTGTGAAAGAGACACGAACACACGAGGAGCCGATGAACCAAGCAGATGAAGATGGTTTTCTCCTCCGCACAAATGCTCCTCCCCCTTTTGTTTTCACATACATGAATATTTGACGCCAGCATAATTAAATATGTCGCACGTGTCCGGCGTCCTTATGATCGCGCCGCTGTCACAACATCTCCACGCACTGCCACAGCTTCACTCTGTCTTCTTTGTAAAACCTTTTTTTTTTTTGACCCAAAATTCTTTCCTCATCTTTTTCATAAAGGAAAGATTTGAGGATTTTTTTTTTCTCCTTAATAAACAAAGTTTTCCTTCCCTCCAGCAGTGCTGTGTTGTCTCCTCGTCCCCACGGTCTCCCTGCCAGGAGTTGTCATTCTGTGTTGTGTTATTTAAAACCTCGGGGATCATCCGAGTCTTCGGCAGCCCCGGGCTTCTGACGTGAGCCTGGTATTCCTCGTTTACATCAACATGTGACCCCCACTTTACAACATTAATGCGCCTGTGCGCTTTTAATGGGAATGCTTCTTATTTGCTCTGTTTGCTGTTTTTTTATGTTTATTATTTATTGTTGTCTTTTTTTTTTCCCTCCAGTTTAACCTTCAGTCTTTTAACATTATGTGTTTGAAGTTCCAGACTGGTCCAAGGACTGGACTGATGAGTCAGTGTCAGCTAGACAACTATCGCTCAAGAGCACTTCAAAAAATACACGAATGACTGGTCCTTGGGGGCTCAAGACTTATGCACAGCACCGTAAACGTATGACAAAACATCATCAACATAATTGCACAACACAAAACCGAACAAACACGTTAAATTGTTTCCTTTTTTTGTTTCTTGAGAAGCCTTCGTGACTGAATGGCAGATTTTTCTTTACATTTGCTTTCAGTTAACGGCAGATTTTAGGTGATGCCAGCCAGCTGTTGTCACTGCCATATCTGCATGAGCCTGTCATCATGTTATCTTTACACATCTGTCAGTTTTAGATTCATAGCTTTAGATTTAGACTCTGTTTTTTCCCCCTGCTTGATCCGAATGTAGCCGCTCACGTTTGACTGTTACCTTTCATTAGCTGGTAGCGTCCGTCTCCCTGAGTCTGATGAGTCAGTGCGATAGCAGAGACAGATAGAGATGTCACCGCTCATCTGTGTCTGCGGCGTGACGGATTAGAGACCGTCGTGGCGTTTCAGCTGACAGTCAGCTGACATGTTTCAGCAATGCTGGCTGTCGCACTGACGGTCGCAGCAAACATGTTCTCTGCATTTGCACGTAAACGGCAAAATACTTGTTGCTGTTATTATTTCTTTGACCATTACTCATCCATCTATTTTCTTTCACTTACCTGCAGGGCCGGTTCTAGAAAGGCATATATGAGGGGGCAGACAGAAATGTAAAGGGGGGCACATAGTGGCAATGGAGGCGGGAAATGGCTGAGGGTTGGGTGGGGCGCTCTGGAGACCATTTTTTGTCATTTAATTGGATTGCACTTTGTCAGGCCTCTACCCTCAGACCTGGCTAACTGGGATGTCCAACCTGAAGGCGAAGCTTCTTCTGATCTAGCTTTTAGGGTCACTGAGCAACCCCCCCGACCATGTTAAAAAGAAAACAAGAAAAAAATCAAATCAAATATTGCTCATGAGATTCTAACAACAAAAAAACATGAAACTTACTTTAATTGGATGTTCTATATTAAATATATTTAAACCCAGCAATAGTACTTCTATTGCCAATATTAACAAAACTAAGAAGAGTAGGCCAAGTTATAAATGTATTAAAACAGACAATACACAAAGTCTTGAAAAATACAACTGAAAAATAGAAATGAAGTAGGGCTGCAGCTATCGAATATTTTTGTAATCGAGTATTCTATCGAATATCTCGATCGATTAATCGAGTAATCAAATAAGGCATACTTTTGCTAAATTAAGGTTTAATTATATACAATATAAAAAAAGACAGACTTTTTATGAATGAAAACTTTTTATTGTTAAGTATAACATACATTTTAATGTATTTGTATATGGAAAAAAATATTGTGTTTCTTTACAAAAACAAGAACTAAAATGACTTCCACCTCAACACTTGAGATAAAAAACAAATATTACTTTAAACTTAACATTCCTGAAATGAAGTTAAATACAATAAATAAAAATAATCTTAGAATAAAACAATAAGCATTTATTAATCTCAGTATAAAAAAGTGCATTAAATGGTGCCTTTAACAGTCTTTTCAATGTGCAACTTTACATTCAGAACTAACATGTATGTTAGAACACGCCCCCAGTCAGACGCTTCCTTGAGAGGTGCTGCAGCATCGAAGACGTGCTGTTATGGTACGCGAGCTCCATCTTGCAATGCTTGCACACGACAGCGTTT
>VUQR01032876.1:0-21749 GCA_015108515.1 Hemichromis elongatus
GAGCACTAAGGAGGGAGAGACAGGCAGATGACGAGCGGCAGCAGGGAAACACACGGGTAGAACAGCGCAGTGACATGGGGAAGTAACACAGGTTGAAACGCAGACGAACCAGCACCGAACATGAGACAAGCCACGACTTAAATATGCTCGGAGGACAACGAGGAGATTACACGCAGGTGGGAACACAGCTGGGACGAATAACACTAACGACATCTGGGGAACAAAGGCAAAACTGAACACATTCACATGAGACACAGACTTTCACAATAAAACAGGAAATGAGGAAACATGACACGGAGACACAGAAACACAGAAACACTCACACCCAAATCTCCAAACCCCAGAGTCACAGTGAACATAATTAACAACCATTACTAAACCCCATATAATCCCAAAGCACTCCAAAATGCAAAGTAAGAAATGAAAACATAAGGAAACCAAAAGCTGGGTTGACCCGACCCAGGACCATGACAGCACCCATGGGGTCCCCCTCCTCAAGAAGGTACATGCACAAGCCCATCTTTAGTGTGCTCGACCATCTGTGTTTAGAGGAAGAGAACTGATGAGTTTGATCCAAAGAACACCATCCCCACAGTAAAGTACAGATAAATCCTAGATGAGAACCTCCTTCTGAACACTTATGATGAGTTGTGAATGGGTCTTCCAGCATGGCAGTGACCCAAAACATACCAAAGTAGCAAAGCAGTGTCTAAACAAGAAGCATGTTGAGGTCATGTAGCGGTCAAGCCAGTCTCCATACCTCAGCCCTATAGAAAATCTGTAGAGGGAGCTTACGTTTCGAGATGCCAAGTAGCAGCCAAGAAACCTAAAGGATTTCTGTAAAGGGGAGTGGACCAAAATTCCTCCTCAGATGTGTGCAAACCTCATGAACTACTACAGCTACGCTATGCTTGCCAACAAGGATTTCACCACTAAGAACTAAGTCGTATTTTGCTTGGATATTAAATTCTTATTCCGCTCAGTGACATGCAAGTGATTTTATAACTTTATGTAATGTGTTTTTCCCCCTGCATTTTTTGGTTACTATTCTGTCTCTTTCCGGTACAAAGAAACTACAATAAAATCAGAGATTGTTCGTTTATTTCTAATGGGGCAAACTTACAAATTTAGCAGGTGATTAAATCATCAAAAGAACATCATGTTCAATTGGAGAAACCACACTGAGGTTTCTTATTCTCAAGCTGTTGTGATTGTAGGGGATAAACTGTATTTTGAAGGCGACCCAAATCCGTGGACTTGTGGGAAATATAGTTTCAGTTCCAAAAACAGCACGTATGCAAATCAGGCTGTGTTGTACCAAGTTACTTCAATTACCACAGGCCTTTGCTTTACTGCGCCTGCGCTGTAGATGTTTTCGCCGTGCATGTGTGTAGGCGAATCACGTGTGGAGAAGCCGTTGGTTGTCATGTCTCTGCCGTAGCAGAGTTCCGTGCTAGGTTTTATTCTCTGCTTCCAGCTTTCGCTACACTTTCTATTTCTTTTTCCCCCCCTCATACTCGTTTTTTTAATCGAAGAATGAGCGAAAACGATGACATCGAAGTCGACAGCGATGTATGTGTTTTTGTTTCCTCTAGAAGTAGCTAGCCAGTTTGTTAGCTACACAGTAACTCAACATTCCTCTCAACATACGCTATTTGATTGTGTTAGCTAGTTAGCGGGGGGTTCTTTCGGTTCGCACAGGGTTTTGAAGCCTATATGAGGATAACTGTTAGGGGGAGCATTTGAGCTCATAATTGCTGGCTTTCAAATGAAAGTCGCACGCGGAACTGTGGCGAATAAGTTCGGTAGCCTCGCTACGACATTTGTCGTTCGTTTGGGGCAGCTCGGCAAAATAAAGGGGACTTTTTATGTTCTTATAACTGAAATCACTCGTTCTGGTGGACCATATCGCTGCTGTCACGTGATCAACAAAACTCTTGAAATAAAACGCTGTGTTAAAACTGCGTGTGTGTAAAATACAATTCATAAACAGCATTTAAGCCTTTCCAGGACACAAGGTCAGCTCTTCTGAGAGGTGAACTGACGGCTTGCTTGGACAAAATGTTCCTTTCAGAAATATAACACGGTTCTGTCGGCTATGCTATGCATGCTTTTACTGTTTATCTAGTTTAGATCCTAAATGCAGCTCTTGATTATGCGTTGCACAAAAGGGTGATCCCTTCACGTCAACCTAGATATAGTTAGCGTACTTGACAGCTAGCTGGTCGAAATGTCGTGGTTGGTTGTATCTTTAGCTCTGACGTGTGATTTAAGTCAGGGTATGATACACACATTTAATACAGCAAACCGAGGCTCCATCGAGTATTGAACTCGATGTTCTCCTATCGTACATGTATTTGCATTGCAGTTGCACATAACGCCTCTTTAGACGGCTGAATTCATGTAATGTTATTATGAGTTTATATTAACATTGTATTATGTTTTCTTGATTAAAAGCCTGACTACGTCTTCAGTATTTCACTGCAAGTCCTTGTTACCTACTAAGTCGTGTGTTCATACTAAAAATATTAATCCAGCGCTGTAGTTGCATGTGAACTAACCAGTTTGCATCAGTACGCCCACTGTGCGTGCAGATTTGAATTCCTCCTGTTGCAATAATCAGTTGCATTTTCCCAACAGTTAATATAGCCACATATTTCTGAGAACTATGGATTCCAACTGTAGTTTAGATCCTATTAGAGCCACCTATGCATGTACTGTTAGGCTCCATAAGCCCTCATTGTGCAGTGCGTCTAAAGCTACAGAGCCACAGCGTTTAGAAATGCTTCCTAAAAACAGTTTTCGGGAAATTCTCGAACTTCACATCCACATTTCAAGTAATAAGCTTCAACTTAGTGAGGCAGATTGTTTGTATTTGTCTTTTGTTTATGTTTGTCTTGGACGTATATGCTTATGCCTTTTATATGATGTGCCCAGGAAGTATTAGCAGTTTTGTTCAAATCTGCCATGTTTGAACCTATATTTTTACATTGATGTCCACTGACATGTTGTGTTACTTTTAAATAAACAAATTACATGAAAATAACACGTCCCTCCTAATCTCTGCCAATACTTAAATTAAAAATGATCAATTTTATACTAACTGTAATATCTGGCCTAGCAACATGTTGTAATGAGTGTGATATAGATAAGATACTCGCTTCCCACGTGGGAAATTACAGTGGCAGGAAAAATAATAAAAACAGTACAGTTTACAATAAATAAGTTAAATAGTTAAAGTGCCACCTGCACACAGTGAGGGATGTATTCTATCAATAAATTGGACAATGAAAAAAAGCCCGAAAGAAAATAAAAAATAAGAATGAGGTTAATTTAAGAAACAGCAAAATCTACAATAATACCGAGACAAATATTTGAAATTACCTGTTCTACATCCCATCCGTCCAGTTCTGGGTTGTGGATGGGGGGGGGGGAGCTGGAGCCTATTCCAGTTGCAATAGGCCAAAAGGTGGGGTACACTCCAGACAGCGACAGTCTGTTGCAGCGCCAACACAGACAACCATTCGCACTTACGCTCACACTTACGGTGAATTTAGAATCACCAGTTACCTTCACCCCACTAACGGCACGCCTCGGGACTGTGGAAGGAAGATGGAGTGCCCAGAGAGAACCCACGGAGACATGGGGAGAACATGCAAACCTGCAAATCTAGCCGCAGCCTTTCCATATAGAGTTTGCATGTTCTCCCCAAGTTTTCATTTGGAAAATCTTCACACATATTTGTAATCTCTACATCTAAAAGCTAGTTATAAACCACAAAAAAGGTCTTACATAACTCTTATTTATTCATGAAATTAGGAACACCTTGTTTTAAGACAGCAAATGTGAAAGTCTGTTTGTTTGTTTTTTTATTTTGGACTGCAACTGTTACTCCCAGACTTAATGCTCCTGTAAAGTCGCTCTGTGGTGGAGATTATGAAGTCAGGCAGTCTGAGCATTTTGTGCAACCAGTAGAGCTGGCAAGAAAGCTAAAGGCTCACCTGCTTTGCTTTCTTTCAACAGTGTGCTGCACAAATTTAGATTTTTTTTTATCTATCATTCAGCTCACGCTAACAAAAAAGGGAAAGGAAGAGTTGATCTTGAGTTAATGTTGAATTTTAGTTGCGACTAAGACTCGCTGGTGCAACCCTCAAAGCAAACAGATCGTGTCCTTGTAAATACTTCCTCCGCTGGCGCTTTGTGTGCGTATAGTGACACTAACACAGATAAACTCAGTACCCGTCTAAAGACGAGGCCTTCTCTTATTGCAGTTTAAATCACTTCTGTATGTTAAAGAACCGTGAGTATGTAACTTTTTTGTAAATGACCTGTGTTTTAATAATATAAACGTTCTCTGTGCCTTTGCAGGCAGACAAGCGAGCACATCATAATGCGCTGGAGCGTAAACGCAGGGACCACATTAAAGACAGCTTTCACAGTTTACGAGACTCTGTGCCTGCATTACAAGGGGAGAAGGTGAGGAAACTATTTATATATTACAGCCTACCTGAAAACCAATACAGGGAATTTGTAGACTCGTTTGGTTTATGTTCACTACCCACCTCAATGCTCAGCAGCCTATTTCAAGGGAAAGCGACAACTTTAAGTTTCTATCGTGTCCCATCAGCATGTAATACTTTAAAAAAGACAATGTTCTAATATTAATAGTGGGTATACACGACTTTAACTCAAAACAGTGTGTTTACATTGTAAATTGGTCTGAGTTCTTTTATCACAACTAGGGAGGTCAGACAAACATGACCTAAACAACTGTACTTTAATAAGCCTTCTTTTTTAGGGGTTATTCACGTATAAATAGTTTTTAATTTTTAAAGATTGCTCAGCCTGCCATAGATTATTCATATTATGCCCCAGAACCCAGATCTATGTTGGTCATCTCTCTGTCATGCCTAGAGGAAGGAGGAAATTGTAATTTGTAGAATGATGCTTTACCAAGTATCAAACACAAGTCTGATAATCATTTACCTGCTTATTCATCTCCTTGGTGGATTTTAACAAGCTTGTAGACACTGCTGTCAAAGCAACGCAGCGCTATAAACTCTGACAGCATAGCCAAATAAATGCTGATTGAAGAGGGATGTTTCTGCTTATGCTCTCCATTTCATATTTAATACTAAAAGTTTAAAAGGTACTGTTTTTTTTCGGACCATAAGGCGCATTAAGCGAAACAAGACAGATAAGTCAAACTTTACTCGGTTCATTCTTCTTGCTTCCTTCTGCGGATGGATTGTCTCAGTTGTTCTCCTGACTGAAGTTTGGTCCGTTTACAGCATCCTGCCATGTAATTGCATTTGTCCCAAACCATCAGGAACCCTCACGCTGAGTTTTATCAAGTGGAAAAAAGTCAGCGTTCATCCTCCAGCTTCACTGTTTATGTTATGCTAACGTAGCTGTGTTGCTAGCGATCACTTAGCTCATGATTATATACCAGCTAGCCCAACTTCAGTAACCCTACAAACGCCAGTGCTGTTTAGCTTTCTGTCTTCATTTATGTTGGAAGTAATAGCAGAGCTGTACGTTTGAATTTTTTCAGAAAGAACATGGTTTATCATGTTTAAGTGGAAACTAGCGAGCTAAGTTCCTGCTAACTTCTATCCCCATTAAATGTAATAAATTGTGTTTTCATGGATGTCTGGATGTTAAACCTAATTGTTACACCTGCTAAAGCAGCAACGCTGACCATTTTATTAAAGATGAAAAAATTTAGACAGTTTTTTAACTCTCAGTGATGCCGCAGTGTTCGTTTGATTTTGGTACCTGAAGCGGAGTTTAGACCCACATATCTCCTGACTACGGTAGCCGTAATGCTCTGACAATTCATCAAGCGGCGCGGCTTCGGCAAAGTCATACTAAAACAATTTTTGACAGATTTTTGAGCGCCGCGTACCACATAAAATCGGTTCATGGTCAGTAAGCACAACCAGAATTCAAACAAAAGGTGCACCGGATTATAAGGCGCACTGATGATTTTTGAGAAAATTAAATGATTTTAAGTGCCCCTTATAGTCTGAAAAATAGGGTAGTTAATTAACAGTTGTTGTGTCAATGTGGAGATCATTTTCTTCTCTGTTAAGCATGATTTTTAGTATGTGTTGAATCCCAGCTGCCCTAGGCTTGAGTTTCAGTTGCTTTTACCTGTTTGCTGGTTTACCTGCACTGGTCTGCCATCACAAGTGAAACTGAAGCTAATGTTCAACTTGGAGTAAATAAATATGCTGTTATATGCAAATCTTAAATGACACCCCTCATTTCTTTATACTTTGCTAGGAAAATGGGAACGTTTATTGAAACCCATGCAAACATACGTGAGAGTACAGTATATAAGGTAAAAACAGAGTCTGAACAATTTTAATGAGCTTGAAAGTCACTATGTGGTATGATGACTTCAGCATAGCCTGAACTCTCTTAGATAAGTGTTCCTATAATTTCTTTAAGTAGTAGTAGTAGTAGTTCTCTCGATGTCCTTCTTGAAGGACATTGAAAGTTCTTCTCTTCTCATTCAACACTGCTTCCATAATGTTGCGTTCCAGGCTGTGTGGAGGCCAATCCATGACCAATAGCGTTGTAATTGTGTTGTTTTTATCCAGGTATGCTTTTACTTCATAGGCAGTGTGTTTGGGATCATTGTCATGCTGGAAAATAAAGCTGTTGACACCTGGTACTGCACGGTGGAAAACAATCTGACGATTATTTTCAGCAGTCCTAATTCCATAATTGTGACAGGATCCCAAACCCCACTGACTGAAATGCAGGCCCAAATAATGACAGAGCCTTTACAGATGGCTGCAGGCAGTCACTCTTTTACCTCTCCTAGATCAATACTGAAGATGATTTAGACCAAAAATTTTAAATTTGATTTCACCCCCGCCCACTGCCACTGATTTTCAGTGTGGTTAGTAATCTGTACGCTGTGTTAACACTGCATATCTCTAACAAACACACAATCACTGTCGATCCATCTGCACAAGGTTGCTGACTGCTGGAATAGTTCTTGTTAACTTCTTATTTTGTTCCAGATTAAATTACAGGACACTCTGAGCGTTGCATAACAGATTCATGCCTTTTATTGGCTGCTTTGTCACACGGGTCTGACAGAATTCTGTTAAACAGGCTTCCCGAGCACAGATTCTAGACAAAGCCACGGAGTACATCCAGCACATGAGACGAAAAAACCACACCCACCAGCAAGACATTGACGATCTAAAGAAGCAGAATGCACTGCTGGAGCAGCAGGGTAAGCAGTGCTCTTGTTAAATAAATCTCGCACATTTTTGTCACGCGGATTCCGTCTGTGGTGCCGTAAGCAGCGCTTGTTTCTATCTTTGTGTACGTCTTGCAGTTCGCGCACTTGAGAAGGCCAAGGGGAACACTCAGCTCCAGACCAACTACTCTTCCGATAGCAGCTTGTACACAAACCGCAAAGGGAGCGCCGTGTCCGCCTTCGACGGCGGGTCCGACTCCAGCTCTGAATCGGAATCAGACGAGACAC
The DNA here is from genome assembly GCA_015108515.1 of Hemichromis elongatus. Classification (NCBI taxonomy): domain Eukaryota; kingdom Metazoa; phylum Chordata; class Actinopteri; order Cichliformes; family Cichlidae; genus Hemichromis; species Hemichromis elongatus. The sequence goes on from VUQR01032876.1 coordinate 7,511, forward strand.
CAAACAGGAAGAAGCTGCGCGTGGAGCTAAGCTAGATTTAGGTGGACCCCGGCCCCCCGAGACAGACTCTTTTTACCCACCAGCCCCAGCTCCTCTTTCCTGTCCGCACTGAGCCTTGCCTTCTTGCCCAGGAGACGAGGTGGAGATCGTGTGTGAGAGAGGTGCTATGATGTATAAAACGCTTCTACCTTCTTGTATCCTTCTGGCAAGCATCCCATCACTACTTTCGTGGCCCAGCAACAAAGTTAAAAATCCCCAAAGTGAGGCAGCTCTGCAGTTTTGAAGGACTTTATGCCTTTAAGACCTCATAATAACCATTCATAAATGTGGAGATGACAAGACGGGAAACTTGAGTAAAGCTACAAAACAAACCTTTCCCTATTGGTTGATTTGGTCGACCTCTCCAATCCGGTGGAGTTGTGAGACTTTTGACTAATGATAAGGAAAGGAATACCTTACCTTTTTAATAGTAATGATAATAATAATATTTTTCCAGAAAAGAATGTGAAGTTGCTTTTGGAAAATCAAACCCTGTCTGTTATGCAAAATGCAGCCCTCCTTATTCTGTGTAGGTGGCTAAAAGTTTTGTCTTTTGAAATGTTGTGTAATTAAAGAAATCCCTCTATTTATAGTCATGCACCAAGAAGAGTTTCTTACCCTTACATCTATATATCTATATAATCCGATGTCTGAACTCCCATTATATTTGGCTTGATATTTCAAAGTTTCAGCTATTTATTTTCCTCTATTTTTAATATTTTTTAAATAAATTGTGGTTAAAAAAAATCCCCACATGGATATTGAATGTTGCACAATGCAGTTAAAAGGCATTGTCCTTTATTTTTGTCGATGGAAGTCCCTTTCAGCGTGTGGTATATAACACTGTATACTCTTAAATGGTGTCGTTTCTGCAAAGAAAAGCCTTCCCTTTGATTTGCCTGTGCTGGGAATGTTTATCTATTTTTTTTTTTTTTGCAGAGATAAATTCGTGTGTACCTTATAAGATTTGTTTGTTCCATTCAGTGGAAATTACAGGTATGTTGTACATACTGCCAACGGTTGTCTTGCAAGATAAGGCGTACCTTTATTATGAAACTATAAATAAACTATTTTATCCTTTTTGGATGAATTTGTGACTCCTGTGTTTTTAATGTGAAAATAGCCTGATTTTTGCACATTAGGCATCTCTGACAGCATCTTTGATTTTGGCATTAAATGCATGTTTAATTAAAGAGCCTGTTAATTTAATAGTGTTTGAGAATCAGAATTTGCTGATTAAATTGTGAAGGATTTGTTGAAACATTGGTAGAAATAAACCTTTAAATGTTCTTAGGTCACAATGATTGGATTGTGGTGCAGCTGTTACCCACAAACATATAATATTTGTTTTTCTTTTCATTCATATTTGGATATAAAGTAGAAAAATGAGCATCAAGGGACATAAGTCCTTTTTTGTGACATTACATGACATCAATCATTGTTTAAATATTGAATCTAGACTCAGGCCAGTGTGATGTGTCCTCACGCTCCCTCTACAGGAGACATCGTTCAAAGATACAGGCTGTGTGCTGCTTTCCAGTGTCGTAGAAAATTGCATGCGTATCTGAGAACGACGTACGGGATCATAAAATACTACTGAAATATTTGAAGGTGTTAGTAAAGCACACGGCAAACCACAAGACATTAGAAAAACGTTCAGTGTCATCAGCCTTTTTAAAGTCAAGTGGCGCTCTTTGAGTTTAGCACGGAAGTTTCCGAGGAGCCTTGAATGCATCAATAAAGCAGCCAGTTTCAAGCGCCGCATCAGACAGGCATGTTTTTTCCTCATCGCTTGGTTTTGGGTCATGGCTAAACAGTACGACTTTTTGTTCCGGCTGCTCATGCTCGGGGACTCGGGGGTTGGAAAGACTTGCATGTTGCGCCGGTTCACGGAAAGTGACTTTGACACTACACACATTTCCACCATCGGTAAGCCATCCAACAGGTTTTTCAGTGAAGTTTACTCCAAAACTCATCATAGGAGTTTTTAAAAATTATTTTGTTTCACAGGCTGCTTTTCTCTGAAAGAATGTAGATGCGGGGGTTTTAACATTCAGAGCTTTTTAATTTAGCTTTCCCATTTGTTCAGAATGTAAAAGTGGGCCTACTTATAGGATTAAAGGGCCTCAAGTTCAAACAGCCTCACATGGGAAAAGTTTGCCTTGAAGGCTTACTGTTGCCCACACTAAAGCACAATGAAAGTATAGGATGTAATGAGGATGTAATGTTTGTGCTTAGGGCTGATGAAATACATCTCTATCACGGGCCCAGTGGAAATGGGAAAAGAAACAATTATTTCTTCTGCTCCCAAATTATTTGCTATGCTATCTTGTATTTCCCCCCTTGATTGGGACTTGCGGATTGATGAGGCCATTAGTGCTTCATATCAGCGTTGCCACTTTTCCTGATTGTGTCACATACTAATGAGTTGGAACAAAATGTGGCAGGCCCTGTTTACCCTCTTTACCTGTTAGACTGTGGAAAATAATCAGGGTCAAGTCTCACCAGAAAAAAGGCTTTACATGGGATTTAACCTAGTTATTTGGAAAAGTGTCTGATGATGAAACCATTGCTAAAAGAAAAATCACCAGCCGTGCCTTTAGATCTGCGTCAGGCAGTGAGAGAAGCGCTGGAACAAAAGGACACTGATATGCAGGATAAATGGACAGCTTTGCATATATTACATAAATGTAGATTCTTACATGATAAAAGTGAACTATTGCAAAAAGAGGAAAGCCATCCTTTAGGCGAAACAGAAATGGGCTACAGGAGGAGCTCATTCACAGACACTGAAAACAGAAAGATCGTGATTTGATTATTATGTAAAGTAGGTGCATTTTCAGATTCACTAGCACCTCTTCATTTCGCTCAAACTGGACTAGGAAGCTGCATCTCCAACAAAAATCTATTTACTGTTACAGTTTCATATGATCAATGATCATATGAAATGCCTGACAGAAAAACCTTTTTATGAGCACAACGTTGGGACTGGATTACACACATTGATTAAGTGTGATGGCGGCAAAATGGAAGGGGAAAAAACAAAAAGTGTTCAGGGTTTGATGTTAAATGTAACGGAGCCAAATATAGAAGGAAACGCAGAACAGGTTCCAGAGTGTCCAGTTGATCAGAATCGCATGCTTCCTGGCTTATCAGTTCCTTTTAATGAAAGCAAGCTTCTTTTTTTTTAAACGATAGTTGCACATTTTGACGTCATATTCTTGTCAGTAGAGACTTTCCACACCTGAGTTCACACTGGAGCCTTTTTTTTCTGCTCCACTTCTTTCCTGTCGTAACATCAGTGATGCAGCTAGTTTAAAAAAATCTTATAAATATCCGTCACAGGAGCCAAATGAAAGTCTTTTCATTCATCTTTTCTTGCAACATATAGTGACAATAGTGTAGTCGCTGTGGTTGTAGTGCCATGGCTTAATGGGACATTGAACTATAACAGAACCTCTTGCATTTGCTAATTTATGTCATGCTTTAGTTGCCGGGCGGATAACCTCACATTTGAGCCCAGAATACTTTGGTATGCAGAGGAGTTCCTGGTAGACTCAATGACTGCAAGGTGCCCAGGTCCTGTAGCTGTAAAAACAAGCCCAAATCATGACCCCTCCTCCATCGTGCATGACAGTTGGTATGAGGGGTTTGTGCTGATATGCTGTTTGGTTTTTGTAGTGCTGTGCATTATGGCCAAACACCTCCACCTTGGTCTGGTTAGTACGACCTGGCTCCTTGCTGCCTCTTTCAGGAAGAAGGTCACATGTTCAAAGCCACTGAACGGCTGGTGCACTTCTACGCAAACTTTGCATGTTCTCTCTGTTTCTGCATGGGTTCCATGCACGACTGGCAAATTGGCCCTAGGACGGATGCTAATTTAGTCATGTAGAGTCTGAGATGTAGCTCCGAGAGGTTTTTTTTGCCATTACTCTGAACCTAAACTAAATGTGCTGTTATATCCATTTCTGGGAAGAGTGTGACATTCGCACACCTGAATGCGACAGATCGGCAAACTTTTTGGAACGTCTGGTTTTATAGACATGATGACACTTGCTGATGATCAGTTAAGTACATTTAAGTATACTACTTCTTCACAGGACTGCAGAGAGTCTAACATGACTGTATATAGTGTAGGATCAGAAATTCGTGTCTGTCTTTGAGTGGATTTTGGCTCTGCTGGCATGATGAAAACTATATAAGTAGATTAAAAGAACTGCTCGAATAGAAACCAGTAAAGTAACATGTTGCAAACAGTGATCATTCATTTCCGAGCACCTTCGTCCTGTCTCCTAGCACAGAAATCCCTCGGTGTTGTTTACGCCAGTTGAGATGATGGGATCTCCATACTGAACCTCAGTGACACTTGTCGCCAATTTTGACTCCGGTTTGTTTGTTTGTTTGTTTGTTTTTTAAGGTGGCGTCCCAGCTTACATCTGTTTTTGCATTTTCTTTGTTTTGGTTAGGAATTGATTTTAAGATGAAAACACTAGAGGTAGATGGAACCAAGGTGCGAGTACAGATATGGTAAGTGACACGTTTCTTTCATTACATTCACACTTGCTGCTTCCCTTTTGCTGCTACGAGTTTGATCCTCCATGTAGGGACACAGCCGGTCAGGAGCGCTATCAGACCATCACCAAACAGTACTACAGGAGGGCGCAAGTATGACCAGCCAAGAGTAAACTTAGATTTCTGTAACGCAGCTTTGACTCCTTAATCCTCTTTCTACTTTTTGTGCAGGGTATCGTCTTTGTCTACGACATCACAGACAAGCTGTCCTTTAAGCACATAGCCAAGTGGGTCAGTGATATGGATGAAGTAAGGCAATAAGCACTCTGTTCGCTGCCCTTCACAGCTGTCCACTATTTGTGTTCTTGCTGGCTAAACTTTGGTTGCTTGCTACAGAATCAGTGGCTTAGAGTGACTGACAGGATGATGAAGTCCACTATCCCTTACATCCAATTTTTGTTGTTGGTTTCTTTTAGTGTACCACCCAAAAATTGGAGACCATATTGGTAGGAAACAAATGTGATGATTCACTCAAGAGGGAAGTGTCAAAGATCCAAGGAGCCAAGGTTTGATTGAGCCTTATTTTGTGCTGTGCTTTAATTGGTATATTATGGATTTTAATTTGTGTACTCAACGTCATAATATACATTTCTCCCATATTTGAAGTCCGTCTCCTCGTGACTTCCAGTTTCTTCCACTAAACTTCCTTAAACTTGATGATGATTACTGTAATACCTGCACTGGAAAGCTTTTGTGTGTTTAATAAATGTCACCTAAGCTGCCAGATCAGCTCGAAACACAGTCTGCACAAACAATCCACACGCTACATACAAACTCAGCCTGTCTGTCGAGCAACTTGGCGACTAGATTCGAGGAGTGTGCGCACAACTGCCTCTGTGCTGGCAGGCATTTGGATGCTGGCCACCGTAGTTGCTTCTATTGCTCAGACAAGCCTCGGGCCTTTTTACCGCAAAGGCACGGTGAAGAATTTAAAACACTCTTAAAATCAGGACGGTTGAGCCATAATCTGTGTACAAATCTTGGTCGTGATGAGTAGTTTTTCATGTTTTAGAAACACGAATGTGACCCTGTTAAATTAGACGAGGAATTATAGCCAAATGTCATTGATCAGAACGAACCTTCCTCCAAGCTCTTCACACAGACCGGGACCATCCAGATATTAAATACTGAAATCACATTCAGTTATACTAGACTACAAGACTGCTCTCATGTTGGGAATATAATTGACTTTATTTATTTTTGAGGTTTAAAAAAAGACTTTTGCATATTTGGGAAGATTTTTATTGAGAAAACGTTGTTATAGCATAAGTTATTTCAGGGAGAAAAGACTTTTAGAGGCACTGCTGTCAAAGTCCCAGCTTCTGAAACCTAACCCAAAGCTGATACCAGCATGTCTCTTAGAATAGAATACTGTTCAACTGTGGTTAGGCCGAGGCAGACAAATGCCTCCTCCCACCATTTAAAACCTTCAGTGAAATAAAAAAAATCATATAGCTAAATAAGCTCAACTTTTCAAAAACTTCTTACTGTATGTCATAATATTAACACAGCAAACACACCAAAGCCTGAAGGATACACCTACGTCCACGCAAGTGCATAATATGTATAAATCATACTGTTAACACCCTGTGCTGTTTAATCCTTATTATTGTGCCAGAATATCGCCTTTGCATTTAATTTTATTTTTGTTTTTGTTTTATTTATTTACTTTTGGAGAAAAAAAAAGCTTTAATATACAATATAATTGTATTATTTCTAATAACATGCGCTTCCATGTTGTCTGTAGTTAGCAGGATCCTATGGGATGGAGTTCTTTGAAACCAGCGCCTCGAAGAATATCAACATCAGTGAGGTAATGGAACTTTCTCGGTAACATTTTGTTTACATTTTTTTTTTTTTTCTGGGTAGAGTCCCGCAACATTCTTGTTTACTTTCTTCCTTCTTCCTCCAGTCGTTCGAGCGTCTGACAGAACTCGTGCTACAGGCTCACAAGAGGGACGTGGACAACCTGTTGGGATCCCTGGACAGCTATCTGGATAAGGCAGGTCTGGAGGAAGAGAAAGAGAGCAAAGACACTCACTGTCCTCAGAGGACCTGTGCCTGTTAGAAACAAGGGGGCCACTGCAGTGCCACACCTATTAGCTGAAGGTGCCTTGACTTGATTCGGTTCCCCTCTGCCTTCTTTGTAGATGCGGTGACTTGTTGCCCCAGGGGTTTAATGGATGGGTTTCACTTTTTGTAAGTCTTTTTTTTTTTTTAAAAATCACACTGTGTTAAATGCATTTAGAAGCAGCTACCAGCAGAGGGCCAATTTTGTTCCATGATCACTGAATGTTGTGGCCGGTGAGGTTCCCGGAGAACACGGTTTTGTCTAATAAAACTATCCACATGCACACTCACTTCCTTTAAAATACGGGTTTGCACGGAGCACCTGCTTCATCACTCGTCCATCACATTTTCTTAATTTTTTTTCCTGTTTAATAATTTGGGTGGTTCTGTAGGTGAATTATGGATTCAAATAAACAATCGTCTATTTGAGGAGGGCGGAGGAAGAGGATGGAGGCAATGACGAAGAAGCCGGAGGACAGAGCTGAATTATTTACACCTCGAAATTCGAACCCAGCGGGGGTGGAGTTATTTACACAATCGGCTATCCTCCTTTGAGGGAGATTCTGTCGTGCCATGTTCAAAGACCTCGAATTGCTTGCTCATGCATTATCATCCTGAATGTGTGCATTGTGTTACAAATGCGACTGGCGTTGTGTGCTGAAGGAGTGTTACTGCTCTTTGAAGTAATGTACTCAGGCTCTGCCAAGTTGTCACTTGTATGTAATTTTTTTTAAATGATGTGTGCAGGTTGTTAAAAAAAATAAGAAAACCATTGTACAGGTTAATAAATTAAAGTTTTCATATTAACGCTGATAAACTGGGTGTCTGGATCTTGCTGAGTCATTACATTAGAATGCAAGGAGCGAAGTCAAGTCCTCAAAGAGTTCAGACAGTAGATTCATTCATTTTTAATCACCTTCTGTGAAAGATGGGGGATCGTGTTGAATTTTTGATGACAGAGAAAACTGATACATGTCACAGAGATGCCGTAAATTAGGGTGGTATGTGTAAGTTTTATCCCTAAAACAATATTTGAAAATATAATTACATTCTCTCCTAGAAAGTTAAAATTTACTTGATAAAATTTTTTAAAATCTTAGCCTACTAAGAAGACAGTCTAAGGAGCTGTAAAGAAAAGTCGTCTGGACTTCTTTAGGTTGCTTGAAGATGTTTCGCCTCTCATCTGTGAAGCTTCTTCAGTTCTAGGGTCAAATGGTGGAGAGTCCCATATTTACTACTATTTACTATGAAGACACACGCACAATCAGGTCCATTACTCTATCTCAGACTTCTTCAGAGTATAGGATGGCAGGTGGGGATCACTTTCCCGCAGGGCCATTTGATCCTATCCTTGTCAAAAGCAACTTTGTGGCCTAAATGAGTCAGGTGACCAAGCGCTTGGATACAGGCAGCTCGAGATCCCCTCTGCCTCCACTGTGGCTGAACAAGTGGAACGAGATGACGTTCATTGCGAAGACGTTCTACGACCTGAGGGCCACCACGCTGGAGGGAGACTCGGTGGACTTCAATGTCTTTAGAGGACGGGTGGTCCTCATAGAGAATGTGGCCTCGCTCTGAGGAACCACCACCCGGGACTTCAGCGAGCTCAACCAGCTGCAGAGCAAGTACCCCCATCGGCTGGTGGTCCTGGGTTTTCCTTGCAACCAGTTTGGCTACCAGGTGAGTTCGGCAGCAGGGTTTTAAGTCATTTAAAAATATCTCAAATGTATTGCTTCATGTACCAGTTTTGTGTTATTATTAAAACTTGCGGTATCAGTTTTAATTCAAAACCTACCTGGGTCAGGTTTGAGTTAATAAAAGTCTGACTTGTATGATTAGCTTTAGTGTATTTCCTCTTTCCTAAAGCAAGTCAAAAGAATCGCATCATTTTGATATTGTAGTAGTAGTTAAATCATCTTCGCTACCATAATAAATGCTTGTGTTCTGCAGGAGAACTGCACCAATGGTGAAATCCTGAATTCACTGCAGCACGTGCGTCCAGGCGGAGGCTTCAAGCCCATCTTTACCATCTTTGAGAAGTGTGACGTCAATGGAACCAACACCCATCCAGTCTTTGCCTATCTGAAAGACAAACTCCCCTATCCCGATGACGACCCAAATTCTCTCATTCAGGACCCCAAATTTCTGGTTTGGAGCCCCATCAGCAGGACGGATATCTCCTGGAACTTTGAGAAATTCCTCATCGGGCCAGAGGGAGAACCCTTTAAGAGATACAGCAAAAAATTCCCCACCATCGACATAGAGCCTGACATTCAAAGACTGCTAAGATTAACTAAGACCTAAGAATAGCCTCCATCTCTTAATGACCATATCTCTCAAAGCTGTCATGCTGTCCTCCACACTGTTGAGCCTTATTAAATGAGGGTGATGTTCTAAAAAAGAATAAGGGAATATCATCGGAAGCTTATAAGTGCTTAACAGTTGCGGATGAATGAACAGTGTAGTTAAAAGTTTACGCAAATGTACATTATGCATAAAGTAAATAATCCCTTTGAGATATATATATATATATATATATATATATTTTTTTTTTTTTTTTGCACATCCTTTTGTTTCTTGTCCTTTCCCTGTTCGCCCAGCAGATGGTGCTGCTGATTAAATCCTAAACTTCTCTCGTGAATTAACATTCATCACACACACGCTCACAAAATGTTTGCACTTGAATAAAACCTTCGAACCAAATTCGTCTCCCACTGAGGTGTGATTTTTAAGTGGACCATATATAAACACCGCAAGACATCAATAAAATGCGCTCCTCTGAAGTAAGCACGACGAAAATAGAGCTGCGAGTAGGCATAATAATGAAGCTTTAAATACAGTGGGGAGGATGTGGAATTATTTGAAACACCCTTTCAAATAATTCACAGCGCAATCTTCTGATTATGTATCCTCTTGCTCGATGAATCCCCTTTTTATTATCTCAGAGCCTCCCACTCTTATTTTCCAGACCTACATTTTCTAGGTAAAAACATGCTGGGACCATGCAACTAGATGAATGCTTTATCACTACAGTGACACTTTAAGACAAACCCAAAGTCATGGATGTAGGTTAAAAAGTGACCTTGTTAGCTGTTTTATGAACTGTCATGCAGCTTTAGCTTTTTATGCAAAGTCTGCACTGTTTGCAAGGCCTGCTTTGCAAGTTCGCGCAGGGCTTTTTCTGCACATACGCTGACATCTACGTCAGCACAACAGGCTACACGGTGACCTCATGGCAGGTGGGTACATTTAGCAACACTAAAGTGATACTTTTCACGGGTTTTACTTCCACTCATAGTGCCTGTGTTTGCTGTAGCCACAATTAGTCTCTCTGCATATCATATATACATATTTATGCTGTCGTGATGCGCCAGGACATGTGATTTCCCTCAGTTTGAATGCAAGGGAAAGCTTCTCGCCTGTTGGGGAGAACGCAGCTTGCAGAAAAATTTCACAAAAGATCAGTTATTTTGAACAGGTGACTCGCTCTCACTCAAATCATCAAATTTGTATGTATCGTCTGTTCCAAGTAAACCCAATTTAACCGTAGTGCGTACGTCAAAAATCCCTTTACAGTAGGCATTCCTGACACTATAAGTTGGTTTAAAGGCAGCTTTAGTAAAAACTCTGAACACACTAATAAAGGTATGGATTCCTTTAGGTTTTCAATTCAATTAAATGTTTTTAAAAGTGCACACTGACCCTGCAACAGCAGGCTGTAGGTCGCAATACACAGTTTGCAACGTAGATCCACAATAAACTCAAAAAGGCTTTTTTTTTGTTTAATCAGTCAGATTTAACTGATTATTTTTGGAAATTTTCCCAATGATCCATGTATTAAAACAGAAGTTAATTTAGATAATGCTTCAAAAGTCAAATCTAATGGGCTTAAACTTAGAAGCAGTAGGCTAAACATACACAAGCTCTGTAACCGGAGCTAGCTTAAACACTTTGGGCTAAAACATGACAATTTTTACCTGCCACTGAAACAGCGCATGCTTTCTTTAACCTGGGTTCACTTCAAACAGAGGGAGACTTCTTCGTTTCCGCTGTGACCATCTACTCACGACAGGTGAGCACTGTTGCCACGGTAACGTTTGCTTTTTAACCCCGCTAAGCCTTCTCGCGAGACTCCAGGGCAGAAAAGAGAGGGAGAGAGAGAGCGAGGGAGAGGGGAGGCTGCCTGAATGATCTCATCCCTCCAGCAGCTGCATACCGCAGCGAGACAAAGCCGTAACTTTCTATCAAACTTCCAAGTTGCTGTTCAGAGGAAGACGTCGGGTCGTCCTCGGTCTGAACCGGAGCCAGCACATTTTTTGTTTTTTGCCCCCCCCCCCCGGGAGGGCAGCCAACGGAGCTGCTGCGTAGTTTGTGTCTCGGACTTGCAGCACCTTGTTACGAGTTAAAACAAAAGGAAGGAGAGGAAAGAAAGAAAGAAAAGCAAAACTGCTTCGTGTTGTGTGACAAGCACAATGAGAGAAGGTGAGTGGCGTTACGAAGTCATGCGCGGGGGTAGCCTGCACCCAACATCTGTGTGAGGAGGACAAAGCACATCTTCGTGCTGGGTGAAGGTGCAGGAGGAAAGCCTGTGCGCAGTGTTAGTGTGATTATTATTGTTATTGTTATTGTTATTAGAACTAATGGGGCTGGCGTGGTGAGGCGAAGTGAGGCTATCAGGGTGGCTGTCAAAACATACCCGCTGCGTCCCTGTGTATGTCAAGGGCATTGTTCCCCCCGATTCACAGGTGGCACCGTTCACGCCACACTGCTACATACTGGAGGATGTATGTCTGTCACCACCCGAGAAAATAAATAAATAAATAAATAAATAAAGGTGGTGTGTCCCGCGTTGTTGCCACACGCGAAGGCTTGTCAGGCACCAGGTGATTTCCTTTTGCCACATGTGTCTTGTGAGATTTGTTTACAGCATGCCCTGGCTCAGCATCTGCTCGAATAGATTAGGCCATCAGGGCTCCCTGCAAGTCATGCCCCCCCCCACACTGAGTATCCATTGTCATCCTTGATGAGATTTACCAGTTTATTTCTGCCTGGTGTGGATTTGTGGAGTACACCCTAGCCTCTGTGTCCAACTGTCCATGCACACCAGTGCAGTGGTGGCACCAGCGCGTGTGAATAGGAAAGATCTGGTAATGCAGGGCTGGGAGTTTTGTTTTGACAGAAACAAGCAGACCTTAACCTTTCAGAGTTTACTTTTACAGGGCAGCGTTGTGTCCGGAGGGGGCCGTATTTGACAAAATACCAACTGCAGTGAAACAGTTACAAGTAAGCAGGTAGGGAGTTAAATAAAATAACAGGGTGGAGGGGGGTTGCTCATAACTGAATCATAGTGTGTGAGTGTGTGTGTGTGTGTGTGTGTGTGTGTGTGTTACAGAAGAAGTGTTTATTTCAGTTGTATAACTTGAGTCAGGTGAAAAAAGGGGAAGCTTTGTAGTTTGGTTTTGGGCAAGGATCTAGGATTTTTAGCATTCTTGATAAGCTTAGCTGACCCACTGTGGCTGGCATGACTGATCATACAGCCTTACGTCCACCTTTACTGCTTAGTTACTCTCAGTTTTGTCCCCTTTTTTTCCTGCTTCTGCAAATACATTTGATTGCTGGTGTTATTTTTATTATAGATTTATGAAAAAATCTTGTTAGATCGGGAAAAAAGTACTTAATCGGTTTTGTTTCTTTCACTTTGTGGGCCTGTAACGGTTCATGTGGGGATGAGAGGATAGTTCAGTTGATAAGATCTGCCCAAAGATTTGGGTTAGACTACTTTCAGAATAGATGCACAAAGATAACTCTGCTTGTGTAGCAGACTCTCTGCCTCTCATGTTCCTTATCAGCATACATAGCACTCCCATTGTTTTATTACTGGAGGACAGTGTTGCTATTTTCACTTTGCGTTGCATCTCTCGCAAAACAATTGTTGTTGCTCATTATTCGTAGTAGGGTCTTTTCTATAACGTGCCTGCACGTTGACAGAAGGATGCTTCCTGTTGGTAAGTTGAGCTTATGTTTCCATTGTCTCCTGTGCATTGGCTCGGCGGGAATAGTTTGAGCAAAGATAAAAGGGAACAACAAGAGGAGCATTGTGCTGATTTATAATTTGCCACTGTGGAATGTATGCCCTGCAGTTATGCTAAGTGGTCTTCATAACTGCAGTGCTTAAATTAACTGTTTATGTTATACAAAGAAAGATCGCATTAGTATTATAACTATTTTTTTTTTTTTTATTAATGCTCAGGTCAAAGTGCGTCCACGCTTTTAAAGTAGACACTGACTGAGCTCTTTTCATTGTGGTGTGGTGAGACTCACGGTCACAAAGTTGGATCATTTCTGAGACGCCTGCGCACACCTCTCACTGGACAGCGAAATAAACAGACCTTGAGATGCATCCCTGGATAAAAAGTGGTGAACCACTGTGGTCAATGTCAGCTACAAGGCTGACTTTTTTAATTTTCTCTTCCCCCTCCTACACGAGTTACTTTTTCCTGGATTTTTACAGAACCTTCAGTAACAGATTTTACCAAAAAAAAAAAAAAGGGGAAGCTTCCTCGGGTTTTATGAGTGTCTGACTGATATTAGTCAGCTCATAGTCAGAAGTCAAATGACCTGATGGTAACATGGCCTCTGGTGATTTTTCAGAGTGAGTGTCTTTTTTTTTTTTTTTCATGGTGACTGAGAGGTTGATGAGTTTGACTTTAATGAGGTGTGACTGTGGGTCTGCATTTCCTGCTTGCTAAACTGTTGGAATGCTCTGTCTTTGTCCTGATGGGACGGGTCCACTTTATACCACCCGGCGGAGGAAAGCAGAGGGCTCGGACGCCACAATAGTGATGATGTAATCCCCTTTCAGAGCTCTGTCACAGAGTAAATGGGTCCAGACAAAGGGGAAATCCCCCCTTCTCCATCCCACCTGACGCAGAGTTTCTGACCTCGCAGAAATGCGCAGTGGTTTGGACGCGCTGCAATTATCGGTGTGGCAGATCACCGACCCTGTGAGGCTGAGTGGTGGGACAGGTGGAAGGTGTTGCAAGTTGGCATGGATCTGACCCTGACTAGAGGGTTTGGTCTCCGTTTGGTGGTCTGTTACAATATACGCTGCATTCCTAAACTAAAGAGACCTCTCTGGTTTCTGTCATCCCGCTTCCAACTCTCAAACCCAAACCAAAACCCACAGTCATGCCGAGATCAGACGCTGTGTAATTCCCCTTTTCTGCTCCCATCGAACCTCGCACACAGGCTGAAAATAGTCTGACATGGGACAAAGATGAGAAAGTTTAAAAAAAAAGAAAAGAAAAGAAAAGAAGGAGGATTGGTAAACAATCACTTAAAAAAAAAAGAAATGTTCCATAACCAAAACTAGGGATTCTGATGATGATGTGTTGCTGCGGGCTATCTCCGCTGCCACACAGCAGCGACGTGCTTGGTATTGTCTCGACACGTCTGCCAGTTGCTACACTGTCTCTGTTTGGCCTGCACACTCTCTCTGGAATGGATTACAGAACTCCGACTCAGAGAAGAATCCAAACATCAAGCAGAGCTGCAGGCC
>VUQR01032877.1:0-12767 GCA_015108515.1 Hemichromis elongatus
CACATGTTCTTCCTTCTTCCTTTCCTGCTATTTATTAATTGTTGAGTATATGTACATCAGTGACGTGCAGTCAGGGGAGGCAGGTGAGGCTGTGTGTATTCTTGTGCTGAGCGATCATAAAACTGAACTAGGTGAGGCACGCAGTTCTCCTGCCTCATGGCAGGGGGCGCTGGTGATCCCAGGGATTCTTATTACGACTCCTCGGCTGTCACTGTGACAGCAGTAAACAGTTAGCAAGTGAAGTGCAGCCATCCAGTTATTTTTTCCTGTTGCTTGGCCTTATTTTCAAAATGGAAGATTACATATCTAAACTGAAAGAATTTTCTAAACTGGATTTTCAATCGAAGCAGGACTTCATTTATAAATAAATGTATGACGATAACGTTTTTTTAAGTTATTTTTTTCTATGCTAGTTTGTATATGTAAAGAATGCTGATATGAACTGTTGCCAATGAAATGGTGAATAAGCTACTCTGTAGGGTTCATATGTTTGTAAATCTGACTGTGATGACGTCAGTGCCTCACCAGCCATGAACCTCACCGCACGTCACTGATACGTAACAAACGTATGCATAAAAAAATAAACCAGTAAACATTAAATATAAGATATCTATCATATTCATATTCACAAAAATATTTCCTGCTCGAAAACATTAAGGTGGAAGCAAAAGTTTTTTAATTTCTACCCCTATCAAATATGTCTGTTTTGGTTATACAGGTCTAATATATATATATGTATAGACTATATATAAATATACATATTCAAAACACATTCCCTAGTTCTATTAATCTATACATTTTTTTTTTTACATATGTCTATAATTATTGAACTACCCCTGTCCAAAACTATTGCTTTTTAATATTCATCTTTTTCACAGTTGATGAGGTGTTGTTGTCCCCCTGCCAGGAGGGGGAGTGAACACCCAAATTTGTGAACACATAACTTGAGAATAAGTGACGCAGGGTTCTGAAAATCACACACAGGTTCAAGTCACAATGACTTTGACTTTGAGTTCAAGGTCACTGAGATATTTGAAAATCTACTAGGTGCATCTACCAGCAGGCTGAGGGGCAGCACTGACGGCCTCCAGTATTATAAAATGTCATGATATTGAGTTATCCATATTTAATGTACATACATAACCATTGTATCCCCAATGGTTTTGATATATGGATGAGACGGGGTATTAAATATTTAGACTAAATTTTGACACTTAGAACCTGAATGGATAAGTGGAAGAGGATGGATTAATTTATTAACCAATTTTGTTCAAACGTAGTTTTAAAATTAGAGCCAGCATTAATGCCTCTTTAGCTTTACTGTAGCCTTTTATCAGTGCAAGATAAATGATGGGTGGGAAGGGAGTCGGTAAAAAAAGAACAAAAAAACCTAAAGCTAGTTTAAAAAGGCCATCTTATTAGGGGTGCTTATTGTCTTTTTAGCACTAAAGGGTACACGGGGCTGCTGTGGTGAAGACTTGAGAGATGTTTTCTTTGGCTCCACCTGAGTTCACCGCCTCTTTAATAGGCTCCAGCTTTACATCAAACTTTAACAGCATCATCTTTTCTGCTTTGGTGTTTGCAGTGTTTTTGTTGAGAAAAAGTAAAAGATTAATCTTTTAAGACATTTTTTTCACACATGCTCCTACATGGGTTTATACAGCATTAAGTTGACTTGCTATTTACAAGTGTGAGTGAAACGCTCATGCTGTCTAGCATAAACAGCGCCATTTTCCCACTGTGTTTTCTGCTCCACAAGAGTGTTTATTTAACATAAAAAATACTTGCAGCAAGAAATGTCAATGTAGTGTTTTGTGTTCACAGGTTAAGCTATGACTGGATTTACCGGTGTACATAGTTTAATAAGACAAATTGCAAATGAAAGCACTTCTTATTCATTGTGATGTTGTTCTTATTATTCTGTGAGGTCTTAAAGAAGTCTTACGTACCTTGAGCTGAAGGAACCACCTATTTTAATCATATTAATGCTGCTTCCCTGTGTGTGTGTGTTTGTACCATCAGATGACCAGGAGCGCTGCATGTACCCCCTGCTGCCCGGCACCCCCCTTACCGCCACTAGCTTGCTGTCACTCAAGCAGGGTCAGATCAGCTCGGCCGTCAGCCTGCTCGAGTTTTACTGCTGCAAAAATGGCTGGTCGCCCCCAGAGTACTACCTGTACTCCACACTAGGCCAGGACGGAAAGCTAATGTTACTCTACAAGGTTTCAGACTGACTAGCTGTTACACAAACATGCATGTAGCTTAAAGTATCTGAGAGGTCTCTGAAGTCACCCATCTCCATTTTCCTTACGTACATTCATGTTAGTCCAGCTTCCCTTGCGGGATCCAGTTAATGATATACAGAGTTGCTGCACTGACATTTTTTACAGTGTATTGGATAATGCATTACCTCTCCATGTGCTGTGTAGATGAGTGTTAGCTAGCTCTCTAGCCACGCTAATGGTAGGTTTGTGTATAAAAAAATAAATGTTCACTTTGTCCGATTACTCAATCAATCAATTGCTCAATATTGACCCTAAAAGCTTAAACGTAGACGCTCCATAAACCAGTTTTCCTGCTGATGTTGACATTAGTTTTCCCTCATAGCTCAAATGGGCTTCATTAGAAAAGTGACTGACTTTTTTCTGGCTAATATTGGCTAATGTTAGCATATCTGCTAACATACCGTACCAAAATACCAATGTATCACCTAGTAGGCTAAGCTTGTGGATTGGGCGGAGACGAGTATGTCCAAAAAAGAGAGAGAAAAAAAAGTCAAAGGGAATTTATACATCTTATAAGGCTTATAAGAGAGATATTTTTATTATTATATCATTTGTTTGTACGAAGATCACTTGATAGTGTATTAACTGTTCTTCATGTTGGTATGTCATGTGTTGAGTCGATGTCGATTTTTCTGAAAAATAGGTTGATACTTTATTTAACTCAACAGCAACAGGTTAATGAATAAAAATAGTAGAGTCTACAATAAATAAAGTAAAAAATTAACGTCCAGAATTTTCACATATGATTAAAAATACAAAGGAGATCGTGCACGAGTGCATTAACGCACAAACATGTACCCCATAAATCTCCATAAACAGCTGCGAGGTGTAATAGAGAAATATATATGTGTGTGTGTGTCTGTAACCATGCATGACATTAACAAGACAACCGCACATATAAACATGACCATACTGAATTATTTATAGCTTCCATATATATCATATATATGATTCTGCTGCAGGCACAAGGATGGATTATTTTACAGGCTGGTTGGACGCAGGCTCCAATCCACAGCAGTAAATTATGTACATCACAAGGCTGATTTGCAACACAATTATGTACATAGACAAGAAATATGTCTATGTTACAGTTTAAACGTTTAAAAACATAATTTTAAAAGTAAGAATAAATTGATATTCAGTGAATCTTATTTTAGTGGTCTTTCATATCATGACCATAATCTTAGCATAACATCCACATTCTTCCTGTGTTAAGTTATCACCATATGAACCTTAAAAAAATGTTTATATTCTGTGTAACAGAAAAAATTCAGATTCTGATTTTAAAAAAATCACCAGATGATAAAGTTACAGAAACAGTCATAAAACCAGCCAGCAGCTCACCTGGTTTTCTTTTTTTCTTTTCCAGTGATGCGGTTTTGACTGGCTGACCCTATTAAATACCTCCTGCGTCTTTATTTCAGTGAAATGATGAAAGTGTTTGTTTCTACATGAACCAAACTCTGTGTGTGTGTGTGCACATGTAGGTGGTGATACAATCCACACGAAGGACGTACATCCCTGACAAGCTGTGTGCGCTGCTGGATGATGCCAAGGAGCTTGCTGCTCAGACCACCCTGTGGAACCTGGGTACTCTTCAACAAACACACACTATAAAACATTTTCACGTGAATAAATGAGTGGCTTGTGCCAGACCCAAACACTGCCTGGCCTCCCTGGGAGGGTCTATGCCGGGGTGGCATAGGGACCGCGTCATTACTGAGGGATGTTCTGAGAATATTGTGCCAGTGTTTCGGGGCTCTTCAGCCCCACTCTTGGTTTTCATTTCTTCTAGTAAGTCAGACTCATTTGGAGCATTGGAAGTCTGAGGACTCGTCTTCGGTAACAGTTCGCAATATTATTTGGACAGTAACAACATTATAGGAAAATATTTCAAAGAAATTTGTAATAACGATGTTTCTGACGAAATAGAAAAAAAGTACCAGTGTTTGAATCCATGCTTGCAGCTTGGCAGGCAGAAAATATAAGTTAAAAATATTGTGTTTTCTCTGGAAATTTTAAATAAAATTGTAAAAAAAACAAACTGCTAGCTAGTGTGACGTTAGGTTGATCTTTTTAACTCAAACTCCCACCATGTAACTGCATCAGTGATTTCCATCCATTCTTTGCTCTTCCTGTCACGGCGAGCGCAGTTAGCCAGTCGTTTGTTTTTACATTTGGTCACATCACCAGCTGCTAGCACCTCCTCCTTTGTAGCCTGGATGTACTCGACACTGAAACATGCTTGTTGCTTTTACTTTTATCAGCAACACTTTTCTTGCAGAATTTGGAAAGTATGCTCTTTGTTGAAAGTTGCTGAGGTAACTTTCTGACATGCAGTACTTGCAGATCTCTGACATGACATCATTTTGTTCAGAATGTAACTGCATGGCATTGCTATTGTGATGAAAGGTTTTTACATCATGAAAACAAATTTATGCCAGTTTCATTGTAGACGATATGATATAACACGGCCCCAACAGAGAGATTTTCTAGATACAGTAAAACGAGCAAACAGGTTGCTTTGGTTTAGACGGGGTCACATCTCCTGCTGGTGTCATCGAACAACAACCTCCAGCATCGGAGTGACGTGTAAACGACAAAAAATAAGCAAAGAAAGATGGCTGATTTAAGATGATGTAGTGAGATCCCCGCTGAATCTCTGCTTAAACTTTTGTATAAAGTGCAAACTTAAAATTTGTTTTTAAATTGTGTCGATGAGCCGTGTACAACTAGAGTTATGATAATAGCTTCCAACATGCTTTTTGACACTCAGCCTTATTTCGTGTACGGCATGGACACCCACGGTTTTTTAATGCGATAACCCGAGAATGAGGCGACTTGGGACTTTTTTGATACCATACCACAACAGCTCAAAAAGAGCGGTAAAATCAAAAGTAGCTAAAAACGGACAGTTATACTCTTGACCCCCAGACGGTTGAACCACACGATCATTTTCCCAGTCCCACGTTGTTGGTGGATGTGTGTGATTGGTTGGTCTGTACGTTGGATTATTATTGGCCAGTCACGCCTCACAGCATTGAATTGAATCCACCGTCTGGCCTTTCTGTGTGGAGTTTGGATCTGTGTGGGTTTCCTCCGGCAGACATGTAGTTAGCAGGGTTGAGCTAACTTGTGATTAATTTAAGGGAAAGACTCCAGATCCCGCAAACTTCCTCTAACCTCCTTCGAAAGATAGAACAGGTCAAAAAGGCTGAATTACATAGCCTGGGTCACTGGATGGGCTGTTGTAGAGTCAGAGCACAAACATGTGTAATAACAAAAAAACAAAACAAGCAACAGTCTCAGTTTTTGCCCTTTTGTCCTTAAAAAGAAAACAAAGTCTTTGCTCGAACGACGAGTCACCAACTATCAAATTACAGGCAGATTGTGTTTAATCTCCCAACAGCATCGCAGACGGGAGGATTCATGAGTCACGCTGATGCAGAGAATCTCAAAAGGAGGCTCTCTCACTTTAATGGCTGTTTTAATGAGGTTATAATAATAAGAGTACTCCCCATCATCAGTATTCATACAGCAGGACTCCTTTCAGCAGCAGAGCATTTTGCAGTCTCACCATCATCATTTGTTTCCATTGACGTTGTTTTCCGGGGTTCCTGCAGGGAATTAAAGTCTGACATTAAAATAAAGGAAAACACATTTCCTGTGAATGTGCTTTTGTAAAACGCATTTGAAAATGGATTGTTTAAGAAAAAAAAAAAAGAGGTTTCATTGTTGTTGCCTTTTTCATCCCGCACTCTACATTTTAGAGTGTAGTAACGTTGATCAGCACAGCAGGGGGCGGTAAGACTCACAATGTGAGCATAAGGATAAAGTCAAGTGGGTTCCAACCTTTTTAGCTTACAACAATAATTGATGTAGACTTTATTAATTATTAAACATTATTACAGAACATTTGCAGTGAAATGTTACATCTGCCTGGATCAAGACACTAGAATCCATTTTGGGGTTTTCATTTTAATTTAACACGTTAGAAAAGCATAAAAGTGGCTGGGATGTTTTTTAAACAGTCCACGGACAATGTTGGAAGTTTTTCATTAATTTAATATTAATTTAAAAAACAAGTCCTTAGATTTATTTGTCTTTATCAAAATGGAAGCTAACAAATCACACCATTAAAAAAATAAAAATAAGACATGGACCAAAATTAAAAAAGACAAAATAAAAAACCCCAAATTCAACTTTTAAAACAAAATTTAATAGTAATATTTTAAAGAAAAAATTAAAAAGTAAATAGAATATATTTTAATTATATAGTTATATTAGTTTTATTTAAATTTAATGAAAAAATATTTAATTGTAATGTCTTTAGTAAAATGAGCCACTTTGTTTTTATTGGTGATTTTTTCAGTTGTGTTTATATCCAGAGTATTTAAACTGGCAGTTTGAGCGTAGCCACCGATTGGCTCACGGTTCAGGACCCTGCAGGGGCCACACGGGTGGGGTTCAGATGCTGGATCACCTGAAAGCTGAAGGAAGGCAAGAAGAAACGTGGTTGTTTCCCCCTGAGAGGAAAAAGCTGCTTGGAAGTCATGCTGTGTCGCTGCAGCTGTTGGAGGCTGAAGTCTTTCCACCTGCATCTCCCTGCGAGCCAATCGCAGCGCTGCCTGTCTGAGCCAGCTACTCCTGAACCCTGAGTGCGGCAGCCATGCGCTGCAGCTTTGAGAGGATCTGTTCAAAGTGAGATATTTAAAATCAACACCACCTGCAGGCTGCGGAGAATCAAACTTACCAGCTTTGTTGGTGAAAAACTTTTTCCTGGTATTTTTAACAGCTAAAAAAACCAAAAAAACAAGTCTGCAAGTATTTTATAGATATATTTGAACAGAAGTGAAGAAAAATTATGTGAATGGCAAAACTTGAAGGGTGACTGTTGTAGCTTTGCATGATTTACAGTTCAAATTAAACCTTTATGAAATACTGGGTCTCTTCTCACTTTAGTGCCACCTTGAATGGCATTAACCCTGGAAACCTGCTGGGGGGCATCACTCCTCTGTATTTTTTCTAACCAGAACTGGGAAACAGAAGCAGTGGCGTAAGCAGAGGTGTGCCCCTGGGGGGGGTCTCCTGCTGGATAGACATTCCTGGAACATCTGATCAAATGCCCGAACCAACCTCAGCTGGCTCCTTTTTATAAGTGAAAGAGAAGCAGCTCTACTCTGAGCTCGAAGCTGTCTCAAAGGCTGAGCCCTGCCACCCTTTGAAGGAAGCTTGTTTCTGCCGCTCACACCTATCTTCACACTGTTTCTAGTATCTGCCAGCGCTCGTGGGCTTAGGTAAGGGTAGGAAATCTTACCAAGTATATTTGTCTTATTTCTAGTCAAAATGATCTCATTACACTTAAAATAAGATACAAAAAGTTAAAGGGCAACATTTCAGTAAGCTAAATGAACTTGTTTCAAGACATTTAATGTTGAAACTAGAGGTTTTTCACTTGTATTAAGTGAAAAAAATCTGCCAGTGAAACAAGATATTTTTTTTTACTTATTTCAAGCTAAAATATCTTGTTTCACTGGCAGGTCATTTAGCTTACTGAAATGTTGCCCTTTAGCTTTTTGTATCTTATTTTTATTATTAATGAGATAATTTTGACTAGAAATAAGACAAATATACTTGGTAGGATTTTGAGTTTTGCCAGTGCCCACTCCACTCTTATAAACAAGACTGCGACGTACGTTACTCCTCGGCTTGGAGCAGCGAGTGATCCCTGAGCCAGAGTGGGTACTCCACCCATTCTGCCCATAAAGTTATGAACAGAAAAATGTCTGTTACTGTGTGTGAAGTAAGCTCTCACTGCGGTTTTGCAGGGACCGACTATCGAATACTGAAAAGCTCCCACGCACCCTAAAATACTTTTTAGAGGATAAGGAGCTGATCTGATGTCCACGAACAGGACGTAAACCACATTGTTCCTCCTGAATTCAAGGCTGGAATCACCCATGACCTCATTTTTTTTTTTTTTCACACTGCTGCTCTCGGGTGATGTGATTACTAGTTCAGTATAGTATGAAAATATAATAGAGCTTGAGTTTCTCTCTAAATGTGTCTCTTGTGGTTGGAGCTTAAAAGCAGCTTTAGCTTGAAGAAGTCTGGACATGACTGTGAGGATGAGGAGGCGAGAAGAAGAAGAGGCGATTTTTAAAGCACCAGGAGGCTGAAATATGATTCAGATGTTTCTCTTAATTGACTTCAGGAAGCAGGTTTGCCTCCCGACGGTTTGACGCTCGGACCAGCACAGAACCTAGACACAATTAAAAATGTTTTATTTTTGCCTTTTGAAAACAAGATGGTTTTTTTTTTTTAAAGAGCATAGCGCTAACCCGGGAGCGCCTCAGCGACTGGATGCTTTTAATCAGCCTTACTTGCACTGAATCCATTTTTTATCAGTCTCCCTGCTCCACAGGGAGCCGGAGATCTCTGCACATCCTCCATGTCTTCCCCTTTCTCTCTGGCTTCCTTCATCTCTTTTCAGGCACTCCAGGTCACACACGGTACATAAATATATACACTGCTTAAAAACATTAAGGGAACGCTTAACTCTTGTATACACTGTGCTACTTGAAAATGAAAAGAAAAAGCAAAGTCAGACCATTACTGACTCACTGCTAAACTGGTCGTGCTGGATGCTCTTGGAGGCAGGGCGCCATGGCGGCTCCAAACTCGCTCACATCTGCCACATGTGCTCAGTGGGAGCCTGCTCTCCCCTGTGAAGATAATGGGCCAGCGCTAGTCCTGGTGATCTGTGGGGAGAGCCAGGGGAACGGTGAGGTCCCAGTAGAGCGGGGGGTGTCAGACAGAAAGGGGAATTTCACTGATCCGGTCCATCTTAGTTAAATGGATGTGGCTCATGATGTTTAAATGAGGATATGGGACCCTCACAAGAGACGAGTCAGTGACATGTGTATTCTGGTGTGGAGCTCCGGCACTGTTCCAACTTGCTGCTGGTCTAAACTCCTTTCATGGCTCCATACAGCTCTCCTTTGGTAGCGGCTCATCTCCAGATATCACCTCCTCATTCTTGACCCTGTGCCGGGAGACACAGTACACCTTCTTGCCTTGATGTGCTGACGGATATGAATGTGTCATCATACAGTTGAAGTACTTGTTCAGCTGGAATGGACTGCAGGTACCGTCCAATACTGCCAGCAGTAACAGAGACACTAGCACAAAGTGAAGAAAAATGAGAGCAGTGATCTCTGGCCACCACCACCTAACCATTCCTTTTTTTGAAAGCAGCCTCTCCAGTACACTCTCATTATTTATTTCTTTACACCAAAGCAGGTGAAATATTCATTCTCCATAGTGTCTACGTCCTGACTGGACTCATTGAATTTTAACTGGCTTTGTGCTGATGACAAGTTCTTTCTGTTTTATATTCTTTCAGTGCTCGTGATTTTCCCGTTTGTCATATTTTATATATAAAATGAAACTATCCATGTTACATCGTCATCTCAAAATCTCAGCATGTTTGACAAGGTAAAAAACGAACAAGCTGATGGCTGCGTGTACCACGCAGGGTGAGAACAGGCTAAACTCCCCAACACCAACAAATACAGCTGACTATTCTTAAACACCGTAAAGCAGCGACAAAATGAAAGTTAGTGATGTAAAATAAAAAAAAAATAATAAAATCAGTGGTTTTCAAACTTTTTCTGCCCCAAGCCCGTCTGTGTTCATATCTAAAGTAAATAGCAGTTCTTTGTGGGGGGCTGTAAAGTTAATTTAAATTCCTTCCTTCCAACAATTATTAAAACAAGATAATTGAGGTAAAAATAATATTCTGTTTTTGCTTTCCAGCACACCGTTTCCTTAACTTTGCCCCTTCATAAAACGTCCGCATTGATTCCCCTCTGGGCTACGGCGCGTTTAATTCAGCTCACTTTCATTTACTTCTGCCGTTAAAATAATATTGAAGTTCAAATAAATCTACTTAATTGAAAAAAAGTTTTTTTTTCTTCTTGTGTTGTCTCTGCGCTAGTAGATGCATCTTCTACAGTTCAGTTTACTTTTATTTATATAGAGTGAAATCTGAACAACAGTTGAACCAGGCTCAGGGAGTGACAGCCGTCTGCTGCGACCGGTTAGGGGTGAGAGAAGAAAAAGACTGTGAAAGAGAACCAGATTAGTAATAACTCATGATTAAATGAGGAGTTGTATTAACACATGGCGAAGACACACTCAGTAATTCATGGGATTCCACTAGCAACCTAAGCCCGGCTGAACTAGAGGATTCAGGGTCATATGCTTTATGAAAAAGGAAAGTTTTAAGCCTAATCTTAAAAGTAGAGATAGTGTCTGTCTCCCGAATCCAAAGGTGGAAGCTGGTTCCATAGAAGAGGGGCCTGAAAACTGAAGCTCTGCCTCCCATTCTACTTTTAAATACTCTAGGAACAACAAGTAAGCCTGCAGTGTGAGAGCGAAGTGCTCTAATAGGGTGATATGGTACAACTGGTCGTTAAGCTAAAAAGGGGCCTGATTATTTAAGACCTTGTATGTGAGGAGCAGGATTTTGAATTCTTTATTTAGCAGCCAAGGAAGAGATGCCAGTATAGGAGAAGTCTGTTCTCTTTTCTAGTCCCTGTCAGTACTCCTGCTGCAGTATTTTGAGTCAGCTAAAGACTCTACAGGGAGTTTTTAGGAGGACTTAACTGTCGCCAGCTGCCAGTGCTTAACTAACTTTAATTGATTGTGTAACATGATCTCAGTGTTTCCTGCCTGCCTGTTCCTTCAGACTGGAAATGGCTCAGCTCATAACCTTTAATGACAGCTAATCATTTGATGAGAGTGCAGGAGGGGAGCAGATAATCTCTGTGCATTGCTTTCAGTTCACTCACTTAAAACAAGGTTACAGTGCATGAAGGCCTGCAACGGGTGGGATGGGCTTCAAACCCACACTGCCCCCCTACAACCCTGAGTCTAGTTTATAAGATGCACGTGAATGCATCTTTGCACCTTTCACTTTTTAACCAAATGGGGGTTTTTTTTGGGCTCATTGGGTGCAAACACAGGGACCAGCATTTACCAGGGAGCCGAATGCAGTGACCGAGAACAACAGATGCAGTAATAAAAGCTAGAACGAAACAATATACAAATAATAACATCTTAACTGAAACAAAGCAAACAGCACAAAGTGATCTCCCCCCATCTGTCAGTCCTCAGTCTGTTCTAAAGGAATGCTGAAAACTTTTTTTACAGTTTATCTTTTTATTATCTTCTAACTGCGTGTTTTGAGAAGTGCTTTACAAATAATGTTTTTATTATTATTGCCATCAGTATTATCCCGTCTCCTCTTTTCTCCTCCAGACTTGTCTTTTCTGAGCAGAGCATCCTGCGATTCTCCCAGCAGCAACTCTCCTCCTCTCGCCATGTCCCCTCCTGCCGCCACTGTCAACACCCCAGGGGTTTTGACCTGCACCAGCCGGGCCTTCGCCCCCTGCCTCCCTCCTCCACCTCCTCAGTCCCCGTACTCCCTCTCCAACCTGTCCTCTCTCTCCTCGCTCAGCCCTGCCACCCCTCAGACTCAGAGACTCTACATCGACCCGCAGTCGCCGTTCTACTGATGGTGAGACTCACTGCTTTTTGTGTCCTACTAATATAAGAAAGGTTTCCAAGGAGACAGCAACATCCGCTTTTGATATGGCACTTAGATGCACTATATGAGCGGTGTCCAAACCCAGGCCTCGAGGGCCGGTGTCCTGCAGATTCAGGTGTGTTGACTCAGGGTGAGATCTAAAACCTGCAGGACACCGGCCCTCGAGGCCTGGAGTTGGCCAAACCTGCACTATATGGATAAAAGTATTCATTCATCTGCCTTCACCTAAATATGTACTTGAGTGACTGATGTTGGACAAGAAGGCTGAGCTGTCGGTCTCCTCTCTAATTCATCCTAAAGGTGATCTATTAGTTGAGAATCAGAAAGACTTTATTTATCCCCAAGGGGCAATTGAGAAGCAGCAGAGCAGCAAGGCGTTAAAGATGAGGAAGTGGAATACACGGACAATAAGAATTGGATTATAAATACAATATACAGTATATACGTGTTTTATTTTAAATAAAGTGGCTGAGTAAGTGGATAATAAATAACTGTTTGTGAATAAATAAAGTGATTACAGTGTCAGCAGTATAACAGAGTATGGAGTAGTCCAGGTAGAGGGTTTATGGGAAATAGTCTTATCAGCTGGAGTTAAATAGCAGAGTGGTTTTGGGGACAAAGGTTGCTCTCCTCCTCTCAGTCCTGCAGGAAATGCAGCGGAGACGCCGCCCAGAGGGGAGCCATTGAAATGCGGGTTGAAGAATGTGAGAGGGGTCGTTAATGATTTTGGCTGTCTGAGGGCCTGTTGGCTGAAAACCTGTGCGAGTGTTCTGACAGGCAGGCCGATGGTTTTAGAGCACACTGTTGCGGTGTGCTGCAGTCTGTTCCTGTTCTGAAGGCTGAGGGAGTAAAACCAGCAGGTGATGGAG
>VUQR01032879.1:0-16858 GCA_015108515.1 Hemichromis elongatus
ATATATATATGTCAAAAGATAGAATTGTATAGCTTGTCTTCATTCATCCTTTGTAACTATTGTATTCTGTAAGCACCAGTGTTTTTCCACTATTTGTATCTGGTAGAGTCGCCATATGTTGTGTGAAGTATAGTAAAAACTGTGTCTGTTGAGGCCCACTAACCTTATCTGATCGGAGCCATCTAAAAGGGTCAACCTAGGAATGCAGGTTATCTGTCTCATGACCATATATGGACGTCCTGAGCCAAAGCAGCATATACATCGTGTGAGCATGTAGGAATGTATGTGCGCGTGCATGTGGTTGAATCCTTTGTTTGAGGAACCATCCTCTCCTATATAAATAAAGCCAACACGTAGTTACGGCGCGCGTCTTCAGATTCATTCTGTGACGGCCCGTGATCACGTAAAAACCTAAACAGCTGTGTGTTGTTTCTACCTTCGAGAGCGGATTCCCTCACATTTATATATGTTTTATAGTAAGATGAGATGTTTTCAGCGTTTTCAGACTTTATTTAATAATGACCATCAACTTATCATCCAAAGGGACATTGTAAACATCAGATAAGTAAATAAATATAT
Organism: Hemichromis elongatus; assembly: GCA_015108515.1. Lineage (NCBI taxonomy): Eukaryota > Metazoa > Chordata > Actinopteri > Cichliformes > Cichlidae > Hemichromis > Hemichromis elongatus. The sequence goes on from VUQR01032879.1 coordinate 580, forward strand.
CTTCTATGGATCATTCACATGTAAACAGTTGCAAGGTGCTTCATAGCATTCATTGTGACAGTTATTCTTCTTTAGATGATACAAACAGACCTCCAAGTCATAGTCAGTTACCTTAACACATACAGTGTGAAACACAACTTATAGAAACTTAATGTTATGTATCCACTTCACATGGTCGGCTTTCCAATTTTTTATTGTCATTGTGGCACTAGTCAGATTCTGCTCCGGCGATCTCAGGTGGAATCCTTTCTATGGATTCTGTGGAGGAGCTTTGGGATTGTTGGGACTCCGAGGCTTGAGTGCTGTCCACGCTGGACTGCATCAGGGGTAAGTAGATGTCATCCATATTTGGCAGTACTAAAACTTTCTGAAGAAGAAAAGCATGAGTAAGCTAGGAAAAAACATCAGAAACATTTCATGGCAGCACAGAATAAGGGTTATTTTTGACTCTACCTGGAACTCGTCCTGCAGTTTCCTTTCAATCCACTCAGTCACATGGCAGAAAGTCACCTCCCTTTCCCCCAGTTTAGGACGGACATGCAGATCCAGCTTTGGTGGTACACAGAAACTATACCTGCAGAGGACATTCAAATATTCAAATGTATCAAGATGAATTCAAGTATGAGAATGTTTCAGGCCTATTTCGATCTCACGTTGTTGGAGCGCTTCAGAGCAGCCTTAGTGCTCGACCAGATTTATCGGGTAAAGAAATAAATGTTTCTTTGGCAGGAGATCAGCAGTGAAAAGTGAGTCACTCCACAGAAATTCAAAAACAGATCACACAGCTGATTTGTTTTTGAGAATTGGTTAAGTGCACTTATGGCATGCAGCATAGCCACGTCTTTTTAAATCTCAAAGAGGTTTTTTCCCTGAACACATGTAAACTTATATTTACTGCATTACATTGATGGCACTTCCATTAGCTTTATTTTTTATATCAAATCCATCCATTTTGACATGATAGCATCACACAGTTAATGCAGATTTGTTGGTGGAATGAATCTCCTACACAACTACATTTAATTAATTAAATTCAATTTTATTTATATCGCGCCAAATCACAACAACAGTTGCTTCAGTGTGCTTTATATTGTGAGGTAGACCCTACAATAATACATACAGAGAAAATCCCAACAATCATATTGCCCCCTATGAGCAAGCACGTTGGTGACAGTGGGAAGGAAAAACTTCCTTTTAACAGGAAGAAACCTCCAGCAGAACCAAGCTCAGGGAGGGGTGGCCATCTGCCGTGACCGGTTGGGGTGAGAGAAGGAAGACAGGATAAAAGACATGCTGTGGAAGAGACACAGAGATTAATAACAAGTACGATTTAATGCAGAGAGGTCTATTAACACATAGTGATTGAGAAAGATGACTGAAAAAGAAATACTCAGTACATCACGGGAATCCCCCAGCAGCCTAAACCTATTACAGCATAACTAAGGGAGGATTCAGGTTCACCTGATCCAGCCCTAACTTTATGCTTTAGCAACAAGGAAAGTTTTAAGCCTAATCTTTAAAGTAGAGATAGTGTCTGTCTTTCGAATCCAAACTGGAAGCTGGTTCCATAGAAGAGGGGCCTGAAAAGTGAAGGCTCTGCCTCCAATTCTACTTTTAAATACTCTAGGAACAACATGTAAGCCTGTAGTGTTAGAGCAAAGTGCTGTACACTGTACCTTGTATGTGATGAGGAGCAGGATTTTAAATTCAATTCTGGATTTAACAGGGAGCCAATGAGGGGAAGCCAATATAGGAAAAATATGCTCTCTCTTTCTAGTCCCTGTCAGTACTCTGGCTGCAGCATTTTGGATTAACTGAAGGCTTTTCAGCTTTTAGGACATCCTGATAATAATGAATTACAGTAGTCCAGGCTAGAAGTAATAAATGCATGAACTATTTTTTTAGTCACTCTGACACAGGATATTTCTACTTTTAGAGATGTTGTGCAAATGGAAGAAAGCAGCCTTACTTATTTGTTTAATATATGCATTGAAGGATATATGTTGGTCAAAAAAGACTCGAAGATTCCTCACAGTGTTACTGGAGGCCAAGGTAATGCCATTGAGAGTAAGAATCTGGTTAGATACCATATTTGAGATACCAAATACAATACCAATACCTTTTACAATAACCTCAGTTTAATCTAAATTTAGAAGCAGAAAATTAGAGGCTATCGAGGTCTTTAAGACATTCCACCACTTTGACTAATTGGTGTGTGTTTTCTGGCTTCATGGCCAAAGATGCTTGTTTGGGTTGAAATCTGGTGACTTTAAAGGCCATATGAGTGCAGTGAAGTTGCTGTCATGTTCAAGAAAGTTGTTTGGGATGATCTGAACTTTGTGGGGCATTATCCTCCTGTAGCAGTCGTCAGAAGACGACTACACACACGAACAGCAAACCATATGTTTTGCCATTTAAACAATGCTCACTTGTTACTAAGAAGCCCAAAGTGTGCCAAATAATCTCCGCCACAGCATCACACCTCCAACAGTAGCCTGAACTGTTGATATAAAGCAGGATGGATCCATGCTATAATTTTGTTTACACAAAGTTTTCACCCTATCATCTAAATGTTGCAGCAGAAATCAGGACACATCACACACACACACTGTGCTTTCCAGTTTTCTGTTGTCCAATTTTGGTGAGCTGGTCGAATAGTAAAGTGAATAAGCATTGTCCAGGTATATTTATTGAAGTGACCAGTGAGCGTAATAATGCCTTTGATGCAGTTTCCTGTTCACCTGATTCATTGTTAATATTTCAATGCTTTAAACTGTTTCCAAACTGTTAATTACAACACATGCATACGCAATTGTATGTTTTTTGTTATTTAAAAATGTGCGCTCATAATGGTCCAAAGCCTCCAAAGCCAAACCAGCACATACGTGTTTATCTGAACTGCTCAATCCTCTTTAATCTTTAATGTGGTTACTGAATAAGCTATAGCGACTGATCTTCTTACTGGGCCTGAACACTTTGATCCAACATGGTTTTGAAGGGCTTCTGATTTAGTCTACGTGTTTATATGCAGAAAGAAATAATCTGGATCAAAACCAAAGGACTGCTTGTGCCTAGTTTTATCTCTAAGGCAGCGGTTTTCATACCATATCCTGTCTGTAGGGGGCGGCGGGATGTTGACAACCAGTGTCCCTGACAGTTCCTGAACCTCGACAGTGAGCAGCAGGGGCGTGTTGGACATCTCCTCAAACTTCTTCTTAATGAACTCGTTCTCCGTCGCCTTCTGGAAGTACTTGGATTTGGCGATTTTGTCCACAAATCTCAAAATCTTCCTCCCAGTCTTGCCACCCCCTGTCCTGTTAGAGAGGATTAGAGGAGACGAAACGGCAGCGCTTGTGTGATCCTACCAGTCAGAATTTTGAGGAGAGATGTGAGCCTCGAAATGTAAATGAGAGCAGCAGCCATCTGTGGTGTGATGTCAGCACAGTTTATTTTCTGCTTTAGAAAAAAAAAGAGCATTCACAAGACAGCAGGGTCGAAGTAACACTTTCTTTCACACTTCTTACTGAAACTTTCCTTTTTGTCGTTATTGCTAATCATTCCACAAAAGTAAGATAATGTCATCGCTGCAACCTTGTTTCTTTTTGAGCCCTTACAAAGAATGATGCAAAAAGTAGTATATCTTTTTTCAAAATAATAACAACAATAATAATAATGCATGACATGAATCATTTAAAATTTACCCTTCTGTTGCTGGTGGGCATCCCTTCTCCCCCACCGGGCCCTGAGGCTCAGAAAGAAGCGGTTCCTCCTCATCAGATGAACCAGCGCTGGAGGACTCCTCATCACTGTTGGCCAACACACTGAGGATCGGCCTGCAGCTGGGAGGATAAACAGGCAGACAAAGACAAGTAAGGCTCTGACACAAGAACCATTTCTAAGGCAATTCAGTGCTTGAAACACTCAGTTATATCACAATGGACACAATCTCAGGTCTTAAAACATTAGGACATTAGATATAGAATTAAATGATTTAATCTCACACACCTGAATTTAATAAAAGCAGAACAGAGAACATGTCAAACTTTTGAATTGAGAAAACGTAATATTTTATTGGCCAATTTTGAATTTGATTTCAGTAAAACATCTCAGAACTAAGAAAAAAAGGCCATGTTTACCACTATGTAGCATCACTACATACTGAGGAGACCATTTGCCCAACTTTTTTTTCTACCTTGAAGCCAGGCTGTTTTAATAGCTGCAATATGCAGTTTAGCATTTGTCTTAATTAGAGAAATATGAAATATGCAACGACGCAGGCTTTTGAACAGAGCATGGATATCAGAGCTGGATCCTCCCTCTTCTCTTTAGTCCAGTATGTGGCATCCATGTTTCCCAAAACTAATTTAAAATTTTGATTAATCTGACCACAGAACAGTTTTTCAGTTTCAGTTAAAATGGCCTTGGTGCAGAGAATATAGTAATGTTTCTGGATCATGTTCATATATGGCAGATTCACTGTATGACAGAGCTTTAACCTACATTTGTGGTTGATGTGGCGAACTGTGTTCAATGAAGTCAATCATGACAGTTTTTAATGCAATGCTGCCTGAGGGATAAAGATCGCAGGCATCCATTACTGATTTTCCCTTGTGCACAGTGATATCTTCAGGTTCTCTGAATCCTTTCATAGTATTATGAACTGCAGAGGATGTGACAGTCAGTCCTTGCAATTTTGTGTTGAGGAACTTTATTTTGAAATTGCTCCACAATTTGTAGACACAGTTTTTGCCAGACCTTTTCCAGAACCTCTGCTTATTTTTACTTTTGATAATCTCTTCCTCTTTTCTTTTTTCTATCCAAACATGTTACTGACCTGTTGACATTTATACTAATTAGTTGCAAAATGTTCCTCCAACTATTTCTTTTTAATTCCACTTAGTTTTCCAACATATCACTGCCCCAACCCCTGTTTGTGAGGTGTATTCATGCCAAGAAATGAAAAAAGAGCAAATATGTTTCTTAAAATGTTCTATTGTGACTAAAATGTGGCTTTGTGAGATTTGCAAATCATTCTGTTTCTTTACACAGCATTGCAACTTTTCCTCAATTGGGGAAAAACAGCTACAGCTTTTCTATCTTGACATTTTGCTTCAGATGCATTACAAAGACAGCTAATGTGAAGCTTTGCCTGGACTTTAATCCCTGTGGGTTTATGACAAGAGCGTCTAATCATTATAATGTGCGGCTCTGTAGATCAGAGAGCAGAAGGGATCAAGGGAGAGAGATGTGTAGGTGTGTGCGTGCTATACAAAGGATTAGAATGAAAAACCCATGTTTACTGTTATTTTTGACATTGCTCGTGCTACTTGGGCAAGACAACATGATGAAATATGCATTAGAGATGATAAAAACACTGTTAGCTTTTTTTAAAAATAATAATACATTAAAGAATTTAAAAATAGGAGGCAGCTCAGTAGGTAAGTCAGGATGTATCTGTCTTTGTGAATTTCCCCCCGGCAGTGATTAGTGCATTAGAGATGAGGATGCAACTAATAACATTGCTCTGTGGGAGTTACTGGATTATGCAAACAAAATCAGTAAGGTAGCTAATTAAAGAGATTATCCACATATATCACCAGATATTTCATTTATAAACAGCATCTTGATTTAGAAAGTGTGTGATATTTAACAATATATATCTATATATAGGTAACTATATAAGATTATAGGGATGCATCATGTGTCACAGTGTGAATAGACGTGTGCAGCACTGACCGTGGGCTACCGGTTTCCGTCATATAGTGCAAACTCTCCTGACCGCCATCTTTACCCAGCTTGGACAGGTTGAACTTGGTCTGCAGGGTCATCTGCAGGTTACCGGTGTAAACCAGCTGAAGCTCCACCCACAGGCCTGCAGAGGGCACCCTAAATAGGTCAAAACTAGACCTCCAAAATTAAGACAAATGCTGCTAGAACCACCCTTATCTGGACACACGTTGCTTAGTAGGCAGATTAAACAGCTTTCATTGAGATTATCGAGGCTTGGAATTAAATTCATAGTAAATTAAGACAGACTATTAATTCTCTTTAGGAAGAGTGAGGAAAAAAGTGGGGGAGGGCAGAAAACGGCAAAAGTTGTGGACACAAGGTTGTGTAACAGTGAAGGAGGCAGAAAGTCATGATGTCGCACAGCTACATTCATGTTGATAAGCTTAAATTTCCCTCATCGTTAGGAGCAGCCAAACGGCCTGATTTTAAAGCACACACACACGCGCGCAAATATGCTCCAAATGGTGTAGTAATGGTTGCCCTGCCCCACAAGATTACGACAGGATAACAGTGTCTGATCTGATGCTGTAACCGCATGAGGTCATCGCTTGCCGACTTTGTGTATTTGTATAAATCTCTTTGCATTTTGTGTTGCCCTTATGTTTTGCTGTGTTTAATCTCCTCTCTGCACTCACCTCTGGGGTTAACCTCTGGCCTGGAGGTAGTGGTGATTTGCGGAATTGAACTGCCCATATCCAGCTCAGCCAGAGTCAGTTCATTCATAAAGTAAGGCAGCTGTAGAGAATATTGCATGATTTAAAATCAAATTCAAAAATGTGGTGTAATTATGGTTAACCTTTCTGACTCGGCAGCTTTCACTACTGCTCTCACTCTAATTTTGCTGAGTTTCTTCTGAATCTTGCGGGAGACGGCGTCGGCCCAGTGCTTCTCTCGCAGGAAATCCCAGAAGATCCGACCAATTAGAGCGTTAGCCCAGGCAGTTTGGCTTTTCCCTGGGTACTCTGCTAGATCACAGGTACACTTTAAAAAAAAGAGAGGAAAAACACAAGTTTAGCGCAAATTAAAGACTGTATAGTTTAGATTTGTAATGGTGCAGCTTACATCTGTGCTGCTGGCTCCAGGACTACATAGCGGGGTCAGCTCCTCTGCAACCAGGAGACGGGCCATATAATTGGTGTAGTCGAGCACAGAAAGGCCCCTGGTGCTACTGGAGGGCGCTCCAGAGATTATGGGGAATGGAGGTGTGGATGGGGCGTCCTCGTCACTGCTGCCCACTCTGCTGGAGCCTCTGCTGCTCGGGACGTTAACCTGTGCACTGGCACGCTGCGGTTGGTCACCTGGGACAACACAGGATCATTTGATCACAGTTCAGAGAAAAAGTAACTGATGATTTTTTAGAGCAAAGTGACCCACTTAAAAAAACAGAAAATCTTCACTCTGATTAACATATGAAATAAAGCGATCCATTTCCTAGAAAACTGTATTCAAAAAAACATAAACAACACAAACTGTTGGATATAAATCAGTCATATACAAAGTGTAAAGGCCAATGTGTGACGCACCTGTCACTGGGACACAAACTTCAGTTTAAGAGCAGAGTAATATCACAAACTAACCAATTAAGTGATCCAAAACAATCCGAAAATGTGACACCGGCAGACTGCATGCCACCCATTGGCTAGTCAGCGGCGTCACTCGATGAGTCATGACAGCGTCTCCTTCATGAAAATCAAAACCAGCATTTTTTTAAACCGGGCAAAAAAGGGAAACGGTTACACAATAAACAACACCGTAATCCCCCCCGAGTCTGTCAAAAGCCCTACACCGTGCAGTATGTATTCCATCGCCTCGACATCCTCCTATGTCGTGGGCTTTTGTGTCGCATACAAATCACGTCACAGCACTCTTGGTTAGTTTCACAATATTTACCTTGGAAAGATTTTACAATGTTTTCATTTCTCAAAGATTTTTTTCTAGTGAACATGTCGTCAATTATCTTGCAGTTCCTTATTACTCTTCTAATATATTTTTTGCTATGAACAAGGCAGCTGGAAGTCTGTCTATGATGCGTAGACTTGTAGATGACCTTATCTGAAAGAAAATTCTTTGCAAGCATCAGTCTATGAGGATCTGTTGGCCATGTAAAACTGACCAGGTAAAATTCATTGGAACCTGGCTGACCACTAGTTTCTAGCCATATTTACAGTATAACGGACAAACAAAGTGTTCAGAGTATATAGTAGGTGAGACCACTATGATAAAGTGCCACGGATGTTGGATGAATAAAGCTGCCAGTGGAAAGGGAAGTGTAACCGAAGCATGATTAAATAACAAATTTGATTTTGGAATATTTGTAGTGAAACTGTTCTAAGTTTCTACAAAACAAGGCTGATCTCTGTTTTTTGTTGCATGTTCTCTTGAAATGAATTGACAAAGCAATCCTAACGCATTAACAATGTGTCTCATACCCCTCCTGCTGGAGACATATTTGCTCTGTCTGTTACTCTCCTTTTCCCTCTCCGTGTCCATGGATGCAAACAGGAAATGACGGAACCACTCTTCTTTCTCTCTTCCCGTTCGGCCGAAGAGGTATAGAATGGTGGGAAGTTCGTGGTCGTGTTTGGAGGATCTTGGTTTTGGACTGGCTGATTCAGTTCCGGACTCCGATCCTCGGCTCTCCTCCCACGTTCCCCCCTCATCCTCCTGAGATTTTGCCCCCCTGGCTAGCTGGATGCAGATGGGATACTTTGGATTCCACATCCTCTTCTGCGCCAACACAGATGGCAGCAGGAATACCTTTGGGAAAAGCAAGCAGAGTTCAATGGTGTTGAAGCAACGTCAACAGTTTATTTTAATCTTTAGAGTTCATTTCAATATCAAATATTTCATTTCAGCCAGTGGGGCCTCAGATACAGTAAAAACTTTCACTTAACACTATTACTTAGCGAGCCATCATACTTTGCTATTTGCCAGCTGATAGCAGCGTGACTTGACAAAGGTGGGCTCGTGGAATCTCTCGTCATACGTGGCCCTGCGGCTGATGTTCGATCGTGGAGTTTCCAGACGGAGACACGATCCCTCCAGGGTGGCAAACACAGAGTGAGTCAGAGCTAGATGGCTGGTTTCTGGGTCGTAATCAAATATCTCATTCATCCAGCCCTGAAATAAAGTAAAAACATGATTTAAAATCAACACTTCACCTAGAATTGTTCCAGATATGAACATCCTGATCTTTGTAATCAGGCTGAGATGTGATGTGGAGCAAAAACTATAGGTGCGTTTTAAATGGTGTATTTGTCAGTGAAAGTTTCAGAGTGAGAGTTGATGTCTCTGGACCAAACTATCAGGCAACTTATAATCAACTATCTGGATTTCCAAATATATGCTTTATCTTTATCTCATCTCTACAAATACTCAATATGTGATTGAATTGCAGACTTCCAGCTTTAATTCTAGGCAATATACAAAAGTACCTCATTAACTGTTTGTTCACTCCACTTTAAAGGTCCAGTCAACTAACTGCTAATACACTACACACAGTCATTCAATAACTGAAGGCAGAGTCAACCTATGACCTCTGAGACAGCCTCACAAACTTCCCCAGCTTTCACGTTTTAATTGCTTTCAAACTGATACCCACCTGCTAATGGCCAAAGAAGGGAATTAGCTCAATAGCAGGACAGCAAACATCATTTTCCACTCTTCTCCATCCCTAGTCTGCCAAGCTTCCTGACAAATTACAGCTTACTCCTGTCTCTATTTCCCACTAATTGCCTCTGGAGCTGACAGTGTCTGGGTGGTGGTAGTCCTCCCCGGTTGCCCCGTGTCAAGCTAAGCCAGAAGCTGAACAGCAATTATCGCTGCGGCTCCAGCACTTTTCATTATTAAAGGTTTTAATTGTGTTCCAGGATCCTTGTGTACGGTAGTAGCACGCCACATTCAGAAGCTTTAATCTGTGAACAAAACAGTCGGACCTGCTGAAGCGACTCGCCAGCTTGACGTTGTTATTTTGGACCAAAATGAGCAGCAGTGAAGACTCATAACAACTACTTGGCATACTCTAGCTGCTGAAATTTGCTTGGAGGAACTTTTTAACAATCTTTTTAAAGTGAATTGAGAAATTAGTGAATTTTAAGAAGTAGCAATCACTGTCAATTTTTATGCACCTTTTTTGAAGTTCTTTTTAAAGGCCGTCCATCTGCTTCATGTGAAAATTTTAGACAAGAAACATTTTAGAAGTTTGTATACGGAGTAGGAACATGCCAATGTGCCAAAAAGTTTGTGCACTGCAATATGAGCCTGTTTTGGACAGCTCTTTGTGCACAGGAGGGTCAAAATCAGAACTTGTACTGACACTATTAATGCCCTATTTTGCAGTGGACACTTATTAAATTCAAGGTCACAGGAAGACATAATCTGTTAAAGCTCACACTGGATAGAAATGACTTTACAAATTCTTTTGTGTCTTGACAGTCGGGGAACAAACAAAGAAACTAATAATTTTGACACAAATTAAAAACTACTGCCCTTTAAAAAAAAAAAGTTTGATCTCAAAAACATACAATTAGGTAAGGGTGAGAGTTAGAACCAGAGTTATTACCTATAGTAACTTATATTTTAGAGGGTTAAAATCTCCAATTGATGTAACATGCATGTCTGAGCTGGACAAATAACAGATACCAGCAAAGGGAGGACACAAGGAAAGGCCACAGATGACTGTGAGCTTCAATCCACAAACCTTTTTGCTAACAAGTGCAGAAAATGTAAAAGCCAATGTACAGTATATACACATTTGCTTTTGCAAATCTGGTGAATTTGGTGGAAAATTGCATCATATGCTACCTTGCATTTAGTGCAACTGTTCAGCTTAACCGCCTCCCAATTCCGTATCAAAATATAGGCAGTTGAGTTCACAGTATAAAGACTAGAAACAGGGGTGCAGTGGGGTACATGTAAACATGACTGATTGATGAACAAAAATGAATAAAGAAACTAAAATCAAATTTTCATTTAGGACTACGTAGTTCTCCCTCTTGCCAGCCTTTTTCTAAGACACTCCAACTGGCTGTCGGGTCTAGTCTCATTTTTAAGCCGGTTCCCTGTGAGTCAGAAAATGAGGAAAACAAAGAAATTCAATTCTGTATCTGTTGAGCATTATGGCACCTTCAAGTGCTCATTCCCAGGCAATTTTTAGCTGGAGCTGAACAGAGGTGTCTGAAAATAAAAGTGACATTTTCATCGTCGATGACTCATCCATTTACCTTGAGTGTGTCAGGCTCAGTGCTTACAATGCCACCTGTCAGAATCCCTTCTCCCAACAGTGTCTGTTGTGGTCTATAGGTATGGGCTAAGTTGCTAGACCTGGAGGAACCCATCCGAATGAGCAAAAGCCCTAGCAAGAAGCCCAGTGCTAATCCCAGGGCCAGGCCAGAGAAGTATGGACTGAGAGGTAGGATTAAGTAGCCGTATGAAAGCACTGCCACACAAAATAAACTCATTTGTGGCAGAGGGTGAGGGGGCTGCGGAACAGGAGAGGTCGTGGATGCTGTTAGAGCCTGAGAACCAGGCGACCTCCTCGCCTGCTTATGAGTTTTGGTGGCAAACACTTGCATCATATCACCATCTGTATATATTTCCAAGTCCTCGTCCCTGTTTTGCTGCACGTGGTGATGCACCGGGCAGGGGCTGTGCTGAGTTCTCCCAAGATGTCTTACAGAAGGCCACTCAAAGACAGAAAAAACATCAGCATCTGTTTTCCTGGCGCTTCTCACAGGAGACTCGGACAGAACGGTGTCCGTGCTGCTCTCCCGCCCCAAACCTCTGGAGCTGATCTGGTGAGTTCCTTGGTTCTTACACTGGTGTTTGGGGCTGCCCGAGCTTTCTTCCCTCCTGATCTTACTAAACATGCTGCTCAAAGGTTCGTGCACAACCTCGGTGAGCTTCCTCTTGGTGTCCTCCAGTTCCATTTTGAAGAAACCACCTTTCAGGCCGTCTCCGCTTGGGGAAAGTGAACTTGGAGATGGGGGAGCAGTCCGAGAGTCTCCATTGCTGCGGGTTTTCGGTTGTGTCAGCTGCTTCCACAGGTGGAGGTTAAGTCGGGAGTCTGATTTGGACTGTGACACCTCGGGTTCTGAGCGGGAGAGCTCTGTGGAGATTGACTTGACAAGGCTGAGAAAAGGTTTGGGTTTGAGGGTGGAGCTCTCTTTCAGATCCAGCTCTGTGGACAGAGACTTGACCAGGCTCGCTAAGGGTCGGTGGGTAGGTGAGGGCGGGGCAGGCAAGAGGAAGCTCGGACCCAGAGCACCAGAGCAGTTCCCCAGGGAACCCGGTGTCGAGGGAGACAGAGGGACATGGAACTCTTCGGACTTCACCCCTTTGTCATCCTCGATGGAAAAATGTTTCTCCTTGGAGAACGAAGTAGAAGGAAAGTCCTCATCATGCTCAAGGGAGAAGATGAACTCACTGTCATCCAGGCTATCCCACTCGCCTTCAGTCCCTGTTAGCTGGATCACAATCCCTCGGGGGAGATGCCTCTTTGTCCCAAGAGGGGTGGCACCCACTGCAGACAGACTGTGGGGTTCCTGGGGAGATCTGCCACCTGCTCCACCTTTGTCCTCGCTTCCTCTCTCTCCATTTTTACCACCTTCTGCCATTTCTTGACTTTACATTTCCAGGCCGAGGCACTTATGTGTCACTGAAAAAAAATTAAAAAAGACACGGTCAGCTACATCAATAAGCCTCAAGGGCAGAACAAATGAAAGCATTCAGGATCTGAGCTGTAGAGAATGAGGAAGGGCATCTTTTCTGTGCTAGTGCGTAATTTCCAAAGAAACTGCTTACTGATGCCAACTGCGCATTAATGTGTGAATGCCGCTTAGTTGAGCTCTGAAGAGCTGTGGAAGCCTACATTAATCTAAAGACCAGTGAGCCTGAATCACAGCCAAGTAAGCATGTCTCCCATAGCTGTCGCTCCACATACTGAAGGTTTTTTAGAAGCATGCAAAAATAGACAAGACAGACTTTCTTCCCCAAATGTTGCACAACTAGGGCAACTCAGGCTTGGATCTATATGCTTTTTGGGCTTTATGGAAGGCATGATATGCATGATAGTAAAAAAAAAGGGGGTAATTTAATTGTGGTAAGATCCCTTTATAGCAGAAAAGGTAGGCATAATTGACAAAGTTTGTCATTTAAAAAATATTGTAACATAAAAAAGCTCCACTCATTCTGTGAAGCAGTATTGAGAAAGTAATCTCTCTCCAGCGTCACCCACCAAAGAGCCTACCGTCAGCCACTGAAACTCGGAGCCACAACGCTCCCTGTGATGTCTTCTCAAGCTGCTTTGAAAGTTACTTATGTAACACTGAGATGAATAGTGAGGGGAGATGCTTTCTGTAGTCCGTCCGTCCCCCCCGCCACAAACACACACATACACACACCTCGACCCCTGAATATGGCTTTTATGTGGCGCAGCAGCATTGCGCATTTTCACATCTACGAACTAAGCGATACGAGTAAAAACCAACATTGAACAGACGCATTAGACCAGCTCTAATTTAGTGAATGAAAGAAGCAGCTCTGTGTCCCCAAACACCATTTGGAAACCAGCACAAAGGCCCAGTGGGAGCCCTTTTATTTGCAGTCTCTTGAGGTCAAGTGCCCTGCTCTTTATGCAAGTTAAACCCTACCTCTTACTGTTCAGATTTACGTAACTGTATTACAGTACTGTGTGGCACAGTTTCCCCCAATTCCCCAGCAGCTGGTGGATTCTGAGTAATCTGCTCTCACCCAAAATGGACGTAGGGGAGATAAACTAACGCACACAGATGTGTTGAGGCGGCTTTACTCCTTTCTCACAACCTTTAACGGGATGGAAAAAGGGACCAGAAGCTGCAAGGTGCTAAATGCACTCACACATTAAACAACTGTTAAGCTAATAGTGTTTTGTCCAAGCTGACTGCTGGTGTTTTATCATCATCATGCGAGTTAGGAAACTTCTGTGGGGTCTGTGGTCTCCAGATGCTGCTGTAGGTCTAATCCAGATGTTTTTATAACAATCACGTCAGCTATAAGTCGGCTTTATGCCTAACCTCATCATAAAAGCGTATGAACATTTGGGGCATATAATGTTATTGTATTTGGTCAAGTAGCATAACACAAAATCCACAATGGAGAGGGTTTTAAGCTTAAACATGTGCAGGTCTTCTCTATGTCTCAAGTAAGAGAGAGTAAATAAAAAAAGTTAAAAAATTGCTCTGAAACACCTTATTCAGTGATTGGCTAAAGGCATTTCTTTCACTTGGGGGGGGGGCATGTGTGTTGATGGGAACCTCATACGAACAAGATCCAATCATGACAAGGCAAGCTAGCCAAGCTTTGCTTGGAAGGTAGCATTAGCCCATCAGCAAGCTGCCTATTACTAACTTGGTGCGTATACAACAGCATTTCCTACACTTTGAAGTACATGTTACACAATGTCCATATCGTCTCTAAGGATGTTTGCTTATTATGATTTCATTCACTTACTGCCAGGCTGGAGCATGACAGTTAGTGAATGAAATGAATGTGACTTGACTGGCTGATATCAGTGCTGATGCTTCAGAAGAAGAAGATTCCTCTCAGCTTTCAACACAAGCATAGATGGGTTAAAAGTGTATATAGTTCTCAAGTCAGAAAAATGAAGCCAGTGTTGTAAACTAAATGAAGGACCCCAGATGGCGATAGCTGTGGCTGCAAAAAATTTTCCAGCACTATTTATGGAAAAACAGCTTTGTGTCTTGACGTTTTAAGACATTCTTGTTGAGTCTATGGGTCAGTTCGTTTTTCAGTTACTCATTTTTGAAGAAGTACAATGCCCTAATTTGTCACTGTATTGATATATAACAAAATTTGGAGCATGTTCCCAAATGGTACATATATTTAAGATACATCACGTAAAAACTAAAAAGCAAGCTCTATAAAGACTTGCTTTATAAAGCTCGCTATTAAACTGCATTTAGTGCTTTTTTTGACATTTGGATAAAAGCTTTTCTTTAGTCTACACAGAGGATCTGTGATGCCTTCCAGAGGGAAACCATGTAAGAAAATGAGAAGCATCCTTGATGATGTCTCTGACCTAATGTTGAAAACCAGACTATGTGCATATGTTCAACTGAAGATAGCTGAGTGTTGCTGGCCATCTGTGCTGATTTAATAACTCTCTTAAAACCCTTTTTGTTAGTGTCCCTCCTGCACTGATGCTAACAACTGTTTTGACAGTTTGGTTTTCCTCTGTCTTGATTAGTGCCACTTCTGTGCCTTCTTCACCAGACTGGTTGTGTTTATAATCCATGTGAGGTTCTGGAACATGTGTGCTGAGAAATTAATAGTTGAATAGTCTCTAAATATTTTCTCCACCTATGTTTGATGGAACAGGTTCCTATTTCTGTCACCTGAAGCTAGTGATCTGTTCTTTTGCTTTGGAGGTATTGAATTCCAGGTTACTGATGAAGCACCACTCTGATAGTTAGACTTTATCCCTGTTGGCGGACTTGTTATCATTATGTATTAATCTAATGACAGTGGTACCATGTCCAGGCATGCTCACTGAAGCCTAGATTTAGCAATTTGGTCACCAATGAACGGGGAATGGCTGAAGCTTTAAAACAGGGCTTTAGAAACCAGTGGGTGACCCTAACACAATACCTACATCCATGTTATATGGCTTATGATCAATATCCACAACTAGGTAGGTCATAAAACATGTTTGTTTAGCTTACACTACTGTTACGTTACTAATTAACAATAAACGGGAGGAGCAACTAAGATTGATTGAAATGTCATGAGTTCTATAGTTACCTAAAGAAAACTGAGGCTAAAGAAGTATAGCTTCAAATAAGTTATATCAAGTTTGATACGTCTTTTACGAGCCATGAATGTATGAACAAATATTGGATAAAACAACTTCCGAGGTTATTCTTTCTCTACCAAAATGCAGACAAACTGATAAATAAAAAGTGTGGCTCAGAACTTGATCCCTGGTGTGTTTTTTAGAGAAAAAAAAAATAGACACATAATTTAATGTTTCAATAAACATTTTCACAAATATCAAAATCCCTATATAGTGTGTTTTGTCTACTTAGTAAATTGTGTTTTTGGACTATTCATCTGTAGCAATCCCACTGGGCACTGAACACTTTGAAAAGACTACAAGCCCATTATCATCAATGGAGCTCCAGTGGAGAGGGTACTGTCCTTCAAGCATCTCCTCAGACCTGACGTGGTCTGCCCACATTCAGGCCCAGTCCAAAAAGGCAAGGCAGCGACTGTATCACCTCCGACAACTGAGGAAGTTCAGGGTCTCGCCAGCGATCCTCAGGACTTTCTATGCAGGTGCTGTGGAGAGCATCCTCACACAGAACATCACATCCTGGTATGGAAACAGCTGTGTTAAGGACCAAAAAGCTCTCCAGAGAGTGATCCGTATGGCAGAACACTGCTGCAGGATTGCTCTCCCTCCCCCCCACCACACTGACACCCCCCCCGGGGG
>VUQR01032882.1:0-12667 GCA_015108515.1 Hemichromis elongatus
GGGTTAAACACTAATATAACTATAGTTAGCCTTGGGTCACATAAGGTTTCATTCTGTTTTCATTTCTTGTGTTTTGTGGACCATCTATTCATGGCATTGCTGGTCATTGTCAGTTAACATCCTCTCACTTCTGACACATTTCAAGGTGTGGGAAGAGTCTGGTGTCAGTGCAGTTTTTCTGCTGCTTCTTTTTATCCCCTCTGTAATGTTCCAACATATTATGCCAGCCACTACATGGATTCTGAGTCTCAGAAAATAGCCCCATGTTGGCACATGCCATTAATTCTTTATTGTGTTTGCCCCAGTTATGTCAAAGACTGCCAACAAGATGTTGAATTGTATTTCAGAGCGTTTCCTTATTTGGTAGTCCAATTAGCAGACTGTGTTGTTGCCTACTGACATGGCACTGCTGCAAACTAATCTTTCTTTATATTGTGTTGACTTTAAAAGGGCAATGATGTGTGCCAGTGAACAATATATCTAGTTCTGTTTTAAATAATATATCTGTCTTCAACTACTTAAATATTTAATATGTACAATGCTCTTAAATGACAGTCCTGGACTCTTTCAACAACGAACTTTTCCTCCACAAGCCCAACGCAAAGTACATTGTATTCAGTGATATGTTGTTACAATGTGGCACAGTGATGCAGGGGTTAGCACTCACAGAAAACACAGTAAACTACAAAGTGGATAAAATAAATAAAGAAATAACATCATTGCACATTACGCCCCCCAAAACAGTCCAGGAAGTATCCAATCAGGCCTGTTAGCATTGATTGTGAGCTGTCCTGGAGTCTGTCTGTGACCTCAGCAGCCTGAATCTCCTGCCAGACAGCAGCAGCTTAAACACCCGGTGTCCTGAGTGTGTGTGGTCCAGTAGGATGCTGCGTGCCCTCTGGAGACAGCGAGTGCTGTACAGGTCCTTCAGGGAGGACAGAGGAGGTCCAATGATTTTTGGACCATATTAATGACTCTCTGAAGTGCCTTTTTGTGTGCCATGGTACAGCTGGAGAGCCACACACAGATGCAGTATGTCAATGGAGCAGTGGTAGAAGATGATCAGCAGCTCCTTCTTTAGGTCCACTTTTCTAAAGATTCTCAGAGAGTGGAGACGCTGTTGGGCCTTCTTTAAATCTGCCAAGGTACAATGTGCACACCCAAGAACTAGAAGCTGGACACCCTTTCCATGCATTCCTCACTGATGTTGATGGGCTGCAGCTCAGTCTCCCTCCTTCTGAAGATCACTACCAGTTCTTTTGTCTTGGCGGTATTGAGGTCCAAGTTGTTGTTCTCACACCAATCCAACAGCCTCTGAACATCAGCTCTGTATGCTGTCTCGTAGCCCCCAGAGATGAGCCCCACCATGGTGGTATCATCTGCGAGCTGAAATAGAGAAAATGCCAGTAATCCCAATAATCAGACAACCTCCAAGCCCCTTTTAACAGGAAGACACCTCTGGCAGAACCATGCTTAATGAAGGCGAGCCATCAGCCACGACTGGTTGTGGTTGATCACAGGGAGACAAAACAAAAGAAGCACTATAACAATGACAAACAACAACAAATGATGTAGCCTTAAATTCATGTCACTAACCCTCTGAGATCTATGTCATAACCCTACGCCAGGTCATTGACTTGGTAGACGTTAAGAGGCTCACACAAGCCTGTTAACATCTGCCCTCCAGAGTACTGTGAGTACAGTTTTTGGAACATTCTCCATCTCGTTTCAAGTGTAAGTCAGTAATAATTATTATAAGCTACTGACATATGACGTAAAGTCAACCTATTCTGTTAATTTCTCACTTTCTGCTCTTAGACTCTCGTAGAGCACCTTTGATTGATTCATACGCTGTGTCACAAAAACCAGGCTGCATCCTTCAGAGGACCCGGCCTTCGTGATCTACGCGGGCCGCGTCCTTCAAAGACCGAGAAGGCCGGAAGTGCGAGGCTGTGAAATGTGACGGTCTAGCCTTCAGATTCACGTCACCAGCTGTCTCTGTGGAGTTTAATAAATTTAGCCGTCTGCTCCTTGCTATCTAAAATATAACAGGACACTGGAGTAAACTCTCGACCATCTCACACTTCTGTTTAATCAGTTTTCTGTTTGACGTTTATTCAACTGTGTGAAAACTAGAACTTTAATCTGAGCCAAACCGATTTACTCAGGAACAAATAAAACAGTGAAAAAAGCCAAACAAACACGTGTAAGTTATCTCAGATACTTATATATCATGTCTAACCTGAGTAGCTGAAGACCGCGGGGGTCTGAAAACGATGTGCTGGGAGTTCGCCGTCCTCGCTAGCTCTAGTGAGCCTCGACCTCCCGGTCAGCTGTGGAGCTGGTGGGTAACAGACGTGTCTCTGAACATGTCGGCGCACTTTTGGCAAATATGTGATGTCCTGATATTTGAAGTTTAAACAGCTACATTCTCGCCTGAAAATATCTTAAAAGTTTATTTTGTGATCCAGAAAGAGAAATAAGAATAATATTAAAACTAAGCAGCTGCCACCATTGTTGGAAACTGGAAATGGCTGGGCTATGAATTCTGGGATATGGTGGGCCACGAAGGATACACCCAACCATTCAAATTAAGGAAAGGATGCATTTGTGCGTATTTGAATTGGGACATGCTTCGTCGCCTGGCTGTGACGTAATCGGTCTACAAATGCGGCCTCTGAAGGATGCAGCCTAGGTTTGGGGACACAGCTATAGTTTAACAAGTAATCCGTTCTCATCTAGTTCGTGGGCTTGGAAGAGACCCTCAATTTGTCGACTGTGTAGTTACATATTAGCACATATTAGACCAAAGTAGAAATACTGTTGATGCTTCATGGCATCGTACAGCCAAATATGAACACTCTCTGAAAGGGAGGATTTAGATCAGAATTTAGCATCAAGCCTTACACAAGCCTTACACGGTCTCTGGAAACAAAAAGATAAGCTGAATAGATCCACATTAAGCAAATAAAGTGTCAAAAATATTACAACAAATAAGCCAAACGGCTTTTAACTCCTCATTATGGAACAAATAGTACTTAAATTCTTAAATTAGCCTGTTTTATGGTCCCCTAAAGAAGGAGCTTATTGTGCTGTTACTGAGACTTAACGTGTAGATTAAATGTACCCTTTGGAAAAAGCTGCTGCAGAAACTTTATGGGAAGATTCATTTGTTGATGTGAACAAGAACAAAACAACACAACTCAGTTTTTAATTAGTTCTGAAAAAGGAAAAAGAAGTTCACAGTGCCTGAAAAATAATATCGCATATGCATACGGTGTAGTTCAGAGTGATGTGAAATATGCTTTTAAACAGCACACAGCTTTCTGCACTCGCTGTCAGTTCTCATCTCATTGTGCCCGGAAAAATGGGGAAAAGCTGCTGTGCAGTGAGAAGACAAGGCAATATGCATAAACATTACTGACATGACCTGCAGCTATCACTCTTTATAACTGACTCATGAAAGAGGAAATGGAGGTGCTGAATTCCTTTCAAAATTTCAGAGATCCAAATAGCACTCAACCCGGGCATACAGTGCCGTAGTCTACCATAGCAGCCAAAACAGACAGCATCCTCTGAGTCTTGGCAGGCATTTAAACCAGGCATGAATAGCCTTTATATTTGCTGATGTGTATTAAATGCATACTCACGCAGACACTCCCAGCTCCTTTTTCGGTGTCCGTATGAAGGATGAATAGCAGTGATTAGCAGCCAATTTGTCTACAGCCTCTGATGAAATTTTCACCCAGGCTGACTAACTGCAGCTTTCACCGAGACCTTTTGGCAGATACCAACTCACATCCGTCTGGAAGCTCAAAGGTAACAGCTTACTGTCAGAAACTGAACTGAGCTGAACTAATGAGTGAGCAGCAGCTGTTGGGATGACTGCTAGCTCTCAGCCAAATTAACTTCACAGAAGAATTAGAAAAAACGTGGGCTAAAGGTTCTTCTCACAAGTCTGCTGGGTTGTTTGGTTTTTTTAATATATTTATATATATATTTATTGATTATATAGCCGCAGCACGCTAGCCTGCTGTAACCTCTGTGGTACAAATAGTTCATTCCTACCTTCATTTAAACAGTTCTTTATAATTGTACTGTCTAAATGGTAGCATTTGTATTAAGTGATCGTTTTCAAAGATGTGACCACTTTGTTCTTTGGTTGATGATGGTTGATGATGAGGCGTACAGCTGGAGCTGCTAGCTGTCTGCTAAGCTGCTCTTATCTATTATTTTTTCTGTGTATTTTCATAATTCAGTTGAGAATCTGTGAAACAGACAAACTTTCACGGTCACGTCAGCATATCGCTGGTCAAAATAGGATAATAGGGTAGGAGAGGCGTTACTGAACTGTTTGATACTAGGCTTTTCTTTGATCCCGTCTGGATCACATCAGGTGTTAATATAGTGTTTTTTGACACGTAGTTGGAGCCTTCCTGTTGGAGAACCAACCAGTCTCTGCTACGATAACACAATTTTACATTGTCTGTAAATTCTGTGAATCTCGGGCAACTCGACGAGCATGAAGTGTTTCCAGCTGGGCGCCGTGTACATGGAGTCGAGTGTTTTGACCGATGCATGAAGCGATACATTTTTAGACATAAGTTGTAACATTTTCTTTGTGAGTATTTATTACAGGGTGTGCTGCTGGGAAAAGCCTGTTCTAACGTTTGAGTCTAAGGTTAATTTTTAGGCTCTTTTTTTGCTTCTCATCTGTAGACACTCTGCATACTCTTTCACGTGATTCAGTTTATTTCGAAAAATCTTAACAGGATCTTCAGCTTTATTGTGAAAGGTTTATGTGTAAAATGAACAAGCGGAGGGCGGAGCCACGGGATGGTTTTAATGTCGTTGTTGTTGCTAATGAAAACGCATAAAAACAGTCAAAACGATTAAAACATTTGCAGTAAGCAGTTTATTTTGTGACACCATGAAACAAACATAATATAAAACGACAGACGTTTTCATATCGGCATCACATTTATGTCGTTATGTCAAACAGCCCCTCAGTAAGAAAATCATAAAGGACAAACTATGAAACTCATTGGTGTCAACACTGTGGCTGTCGGTGCTTCTGTGATGTCACGCTATGTTGTCCTATAACAAAATTGTCCTCTTAAAGAAATTTTAGTGTTGTTAGAGAAATATGAATTAGGCCAAAATGTCTCTAGTCATGAACAGCTGATGGAAACCCCAACAAACAGCCAGAAGTCAAAAGTTTAGTTCCCCCTTGTTTAAGTTTGTTTGTCTTTAATGATCAGCTTTCTTGTTTTCTTCTGTGAACCTCAGTGAGAGTGATGACACCAGCATCTGTTCCTGTCAGTCTTCTGTCTGAGGAGTGTTCTGAGAAAAGCCTTCTTCTTCTAAGAGCTGATAATAACCCAATTAGCACAAGCCAGGGGAGAAAATCTGTGAACACGACTTCTGTCTGCTGGAGCGTTTTGGTCTTTTTAGTCATGTGCTATAAAGCAAAAACAGCAGCACACTTAAACACGTGCCTACTCTTTTTTGCTTATGTTAAAAATTAGCTTTGTTCTTGTTGGCACGTCTAAAGTAAAACTGATACGCCCCCATTTAAAGTCCTGCTTTAACCTAAATCCCTGTGATATTTGCATTCTGCTGCTCAGTAAATTAGCTGCATGGTTTTTGCAAATATTCATAGGTGGGAAAAGGAATATATTCCAGCAGGGAGTCCATATTATCCTTCATTATCCTTGCAAAGCCTTATTTAAAAATCTCTTTTTAATGCAGCTCTGAATAAATGTGTGAAACAAATTCTCCTCCTTAAGGGGGGAATTTACGCATTAATTTTCTTGCAAGTTAGCAGTTCAGGTAGATGGGAATCTAATAGGGATTAAAATGTGTTTGCATGAATGCTGAAGACTCATTTTCTGCTAATAATTTCCTTTCTTCTGAGAATGCAATACAACTGGACTAAGGTCTTACAGCCTGAATTCATAGGACTTTGTTATGTATGAACAAATGTTGGCAGAGAACTATTACTAGAATAAGCAGGTGAACATGAACAACCTGTGTAGTGTGATTTCTCCCAGCAACAAGAGTTATGACGTGGTTAGCTGTCAGGGTTAGGCAGAGGTTTAGTGTTGACCCGTGCACATGTCCTCTATATGCTCACTGGAAATGAAATGAAAGAAACATAAACAATGTAACAAAGCTGCACTCATGAATATTCTAATGAATTTAGCTAAGTAGTTGTTCCAGGTGTAAACAAATGCCGTAAATGTTTCTTGCAAAAATGATTATTTGTATTTATTTATTGGAAGCTCTAACAAGCTTGCAGTATTTGTGACACGTCGTTTGCTAAAATGCCCGAGCCACAGTAGACACATCACGGGAAACACGCGAGGAAACCCTGGATGCTCAGCCTAACCCTGGCTGTGGGCTAGGCTGCATTATACTCACATTCTAGGCAAGTATAGTTGAAGCAATGTTGCCTTTCAAATGACCTCTCCTACCTTCATTTTGTCATAAAAGTGAGAATTCCAATAAATGTTATCACCAAGCAGGTGATGATCAAAGCCACGGTTTTTAAGACTCTCTGCTATAAGCTAAGATACTCAAGAAATATCGAAGACGTTTGCTAATCCAGGTCATGGGACTTATGCCTGGCAATCAGGGATCAGCGTAGTGTTTTCGCTCATGGCAAGGTTATGTACTCATAGCTTCCTCTTCAATATGCATTCCCTTAGGCTGTTTAACTTGGTAGTGACCTTCTGGAGCGTACTCTAGCGTCTTCAGCGCCAGCAGCAACATTTTCCCTTCAGTGAATTGATTAAAACAATCGTATGTTGCTGTTCTGTATGCAACAAAAAGGAAAACTGCCACAAGGGAGCTCATCACCGGAGAGGAAGAGTAAAGAGTCCTAATTAATGGGGGAGGAGACTTTTCCACAGTGACAGAAACATAAATAGAAATAATGAAGTCACTGTGGGGTTACCACTGTTTGTGGACCTTGATGCTTTGGGCCGATGGAAAATTTTTGCACCCTCAGGCCTTTATTCAGAGACTTCACTTCATCTCCCAGCTGGAACACACAGGATGTTCTGTTGTAGGATTTTCTAAAGAGTGGAAAAACCACAAGCGTCATAGCTCAGGACGGTCTCAGAGGTGCTCTTATGCTGCTGTTTCTCTTGAATACTAATGAGACATGCTGACGTGCATCTGTGCCTTGTTGTCGAAGCTAATGAATGGTTCGAATGAGTAGGATGCAGTCTAAATCAGAGTGTATTGTCTTCATTATATTCTCCATATGCGAGTTTCACAGCTGCATTGCATCATGCAGTACAGAGGACAAATAAAACTGTTTCTTGTTTTTTCTCCCTGTGCTTGGGATCATGTTGGGATTTTCTCTGTAATATTGCATGGTCTCAGAACATACAGGGCCTTAGGATGGCTGTTATTGTGAACTGTCACGAAATTATAAAAAAAAGAAAAACGCCATAAAGTGGTGCCATGTGTTTCTAAAGTGGAGCTTAGGAACATTTCAGCTGGATGACAGTTGATGGCTTATGTTGCCAGCAGAGATCAAACTCCAAAGACTTTATGATCTAAAGAAACCAAGAAAATACAACAAATGAATTTAGAACGAAAACACAAAGAGACCCTTGGAAAGCTTCATTATGGAATGTAGCAACTGACAACAGGAAACATTTTTACTGGGTGGAATCATTCGTTGGTTAGATGTAGAATGATGGGACGGGAACCATGGGAGGACACCAGAGGGCTGTAATTACTTATGGGCTAGATATGTGCTGTTATATGACCCAAACTAACCGACTGGTCCCAAACTCATAAGAAAAGTGTTTAAAGGTGCTTTTGCAACCGCAGGTATTGCTCCACCTTTTAATAAACGAGGATTATAAAAAGAAAACAGAACAGAAATCTCAAAATGATGACAAGCATACTAGCTGTGATGTATAAAAAGGAGAGATGATGGAGTCATTGTTTAGAGCAGCAAGTATTTCATAAAGTAGTTAGCAGCTTAGTGTGCACACACCACTGTGGTTCCTCAGCACTGGCTGTTCAGCGGTGATGCTCCTTGGCTACCAACATGCTCTAAACAGTACTGAGAGTGGTATAAACAACCCTGACCACATACTGTTACTGGCTAACCTAATAAGACTGATATATATCTGTGACAGGCTGCTATCTCCTGATAAGATCAGCTGACTGATATATCCGTTGGGCTATTTTATAATTAACTGTTATTAGGGGAAAAGTCTCTGTTGTTGCAATACTGCCATCCTGTCGTGTTCGGCTCAAATCTGAACGATTTAAAACTTAAAACACTCATAAATATTGTGTTTTACATCAGATTGCATCAAAGCCTTATGACATCCTCCACACTATGAACCTGAACAAATAAAAGTGAGGAGCACTTCTTTCATTGAATTTTGAGTGTTTTAATCAACCTTATTACATCTGTGGTGTTCCCGGTCAAAAGGTCACCATAAGAAATGAATAGAACTCCACCCACCCACCCCCCATTGACCGAACGACCCGCTGATTAGTGGTCTTTGATCAGTGAGCTTTGATCATTGGTTGTTGATCAATGGTCATGAGAATTTACATATTTATGATGAAGGAACTGACCTCCCAGCCCATTATTCCTTCAGTGGTTTCAGTTTGGGTCATTATGCAAATGTCCTGTTTAGACTGGGGAAACCTGCAGTCAGCTGAGACTGAGTGAGAATCACACGGTCATGGCTGTGTGCATGATAAGATGTGTTCATCCGCCCGACTCCGAGTAAGACAACAAGTCAGACGATGGTTTCATTTTTCCAGCTGAAAGCATTTAGAAAAGCAAAGTATTGTGAATATGTGCATCTTATTGACATTTCTTCTTGTGGCTGTTCCGTTTCCTCCAGAAGCTTCCAGTGCAAAGCTGAAGTAACACATCTGCTTTTACCAGATGTGCAAGCCCCAGTTCCATGTGTTAATCCCTCCTGTGCTGATGTGAGCTGTGGTGCATGTGTAAATAAGCCAATCGTGTACCTGCTTTAACATTCAGCCACAAGGCTCCCCTCGGTGAACGACTCAAAATGAGAAAGCGGTTGCATAAATCACAACAACAGCCTGAACCCTCTCACCGCTGTTTTGATTATCGACGGCGACGCAGCATCGCGGTGTATTTAATGATGCCTCTGCTGTGTGGCGCTCCATAAGTGTCGGACAGTCATTTGTGCTGCAGGTTGTCGCGTTTCTTTTGTTTCGAAAGCTGAATGATTGGCCTCGTCTGATTGTGCAGAACTCTCCACAGAAGCCCGGAGCTCCCCTGTCGATGATCTGTCTTTTTGCTGCTTTATTGTACTTATTGATTTGATATGTCACCTGCCTCGAATTGGTTATGACGAGGCTGACGATCCGTCATTTGAGAGCAGGAGTTGTTTGTCTTGCTTTCCATCCCCATATTTCACTGGCGGGGTTTTCTCTTTGTGTCCCGTGGCATTGTCTGGAGCAGACTGAGGGAGGAAAAGAAAAAGAAGAATGACATATCACATTCGCACTGAGAGGTTTTTGTTTTTAGCTCTGCAGGGGGAAAACACAATATCAGAAGCCTGATTTTGCCCCTGGCAGCCTCAGTGGTCATTTTATCTCAGTCTCACACGGAGCTCCAGTGATTCTTATCACTTTACATCAAATAATATGTTGAATGATAGGAAGAAGATGTTGCCCTTGGTCTATCCTAGTCAGCACTTTGTTGCTTTCGGGGCGACTCTGGGATTTAGATTTGTATTCTTTTTATTTTTGAAGTGTGCACTGAAAGAAGAACTTTGTCCTGATGAAAATATTATTGCTCACAGTAGACACGAGGTCACGTGCTGTCTCTCTATGATTTATGTTGCATCAGAATTATTTCAACCACAGTCTTTCTTCTCTGATCCTGCAGAGGTTTGTGGGGAACGGGAACTCGGAGACGGTCGTTCAGAACAAGCTGTCCCACCCTGTGAGAACACGCTTCCTGCGATTTGTCCCTCTTGACTGGAACCCCAGTGGCTGGATGGGCCTCAGGGTGGAGGTGTACGGGTGCTCCTACAGTGAGTAACACTCAGCCTGCAGTTAATCCCATGGTTTCAAAGCACCGCCTGCACATCACCCCTCTCTAGTCACACCGCGTGCATCGATTCATTTATTTAATCACAGGGTTTGTAGCGTAGAGTGACACTTCAGACAAATACTGATACTGGATCCTCGGAGTATTTACCAGTAAAAGTAGCAGTAATTTTTTATTTTTTATTTTAAAAGTTTCAAAAATGCAATAACACAGATGGGATCTCCGACCAACCCATGGACCCTCCATACATACTTATATAAACTTTATAATGATTTCAATCTTTGCCCTGTACAGCTCTGGTCTGCTGCCACTGTTAGCTCTTCTCTTCACACACGTTTGAGAGTAAAATCCAAATGCGGCTTCCCTGTCACATGTTCATAAAGGTCACAAGTGAGGAGCGCCCCATGTTTTTGTGTTTCCATGTTCCACATGACTACAATCATGCTCTTTTTTAAACAGGACAAATGTGTGGATATATAAAGTTTTGCCATTTTGTTTAGGATCAAGAGATTTTGGAACGCATGGATGTGATGAAATGTCATCACAAAGCCAGACAAACCAAGCTCGCCCTGCCAGCGGGGCAGAGAAGGCAGCACTCAGGGATCTCCAGTGTAGGAGTAAATAGTAAATGGAATGGTTCTTATATAGCACTTTTCTTCTCTATCTGAGCTCTCAAATCACTTTGCATCACACCCATTCATACTGTACAGGCACTTTTTTCTATGTTTTTTCTATGTAAGTGCTTTCTATCTAACATTTGCACACAGTCACACTCCGATGGACACAACTTGGTACTTAGTATCCTGCCTGAGGATATTTGGCATGTAGACTTGGGCAGCCAGTAATCGAACCACAAACCTTCACATTAGTAGATCTGATGACCTCTCAATGCACTATTCTGGATTGCTTTCACCCATTTTAACTCCTAAGTGCTATAAATGTTTGTTAGCCTTTTTCATCTCGTTGTGTGTATAAGCACCAATACATTTGTACCTTTGTTGAATAAAGAAGAGAAAGTAGAAATATTTGTTTTCAAATGGAGGCTATAAAAGGAAAAAGCTGTCTGTCTGTTCTGACTCAAAGCCACCAGTTAGCGATAGCTTGTTTTGTGATTACTTACTTATACTGAAGAGAAACATCTGTTTGGAAATCTTGGTAATACCATGTTTCAAAATGGAGGATTAGCCATTAAAGTTGGGCGATTGGACGAGTGTATCGATCGTGGACGATCGGCTCAGCCTATCAGGGATTTATTTATTTGTTTGTCCATGAGTAAGTTTGCTAATAATGTTGGTTGAAGCTAACAGAAGCAGTCAAAGGAAAAAATAATAGTGCTGTTTAAACGGCGCCCTCCTTCAGCTGCGAACAAACGCATCCTCAGAGTGCAGCAGCGATTCATTCATAACAGAGACTCATAACAGAAAAAAAGGATGGCAGTAGAAAAAAAACATAAAACATTCTGTTTAAAGTTAAGTCTTTTGTGCAATTTGGCAACCCTATCTCAAATAAATAAATAAATGAATAATTCAAAAAGTAGTTATATTAATACTGAAACAAACAAGAAAAGGTCACTTTTTTCATGCAGGTGACTTTATGATGGGCGGATCACATTGCTCCGTCAGTCATGACAAGCAGTTTGACTGTACAGTAAGACCGGCTGGACCACAGCGATGGTACATACAGCCAGTGTGTGGCTTCAAAACTTAATGGTAGTTGTGTCCATCTCTCATTCTGTTACAGACACTTAAAAACTCGACTACTTCTAACAAACACTGCTCATCAAAGTACCATCAAACTAAGCCCTGAACTTATACGCATCCCCAATAAAATCTGTGCATCTGCAACATCTAAAGAATTTCCAAGATATGAAATAAAGCAAAACCAACAAAAAGAGTAAGAGTTCAAATATCTTACAATTTTCAGGTTATTGTTTCTCTCAATGTGGGCTTTAAAGGACCAGCGCTGTGTAACATTTAGACCTGTAACACACACTAAGGCTACGTTCACACTGCAGGCGAAAGGGCATCAAATCCGATTTTTTGCCCTTATGTGACCCATGTCTGATCACGGTGTGACAGTGTGAACAGCACAAACCCGATATTTTCAAATCCGATCTGGGTCACTTTCGTATGTGGTACTGAATCCGATACATATCCGATGTTTTAGAAAGCGACTGCTGTTTGAACGGTCGTGTCGCATTAAATCCGTCTTTTATGTCACTGACACGAGACAGACGCCGATTATCAGCGCTGGAGAAGACAAACGAGAAAGCAAGGCGGCGGAAACTGGAGACGGAAGTTTTGGACTTGATTAGCACACGGGGAGACAATTCTACTCAAGCTAGACTTTTAGTGTCGTATTGTAACCGGGCTGTGTTCGCCATTTTTACTTCCGTAAACAGAGCGCGTTGTGTGTGACGTCTTCTTTTGCGCATGCGGGCCGCTTTGAGGGCCGTGAACGTTCACACTAGAGCGTGTTTGCTGTCACATTTTATTTGTAGTGTGAACAACCACACAGAAAAAATCGGATTTGATCAAAAAATCGGAATTGAGCATTAAGACCTGCAGTGTGAACGTAGCCTTAGTGTAGTTG
>VUQR01032883.1:0-27009 GCA_015108515.1 Hemichromis elongatus
AACAAGTACCATAAGAGGATATTCCTTAAGCTTTAATGTCTTTGGTTCTTACAAAATTAAGATAAGATGATAAGATAAGAAATACTTTATTAATCCCGAAGGAAATTATGGTTACAGCAGGCAGCATGCCGCGCATGCGCACTTACAAAGGAACCTTCCGACCAAACACACACAGACATCACATAGGGACACAGGTCAGATAGGTAGGCTGATAGGAATAAACAGTGAAAATACACAACATGAGGTGAGGGGAGGAGAAAAAGCTCCACCCAGACTGAGCTCCTAATGGGAGAACAGTTTGAGAACAGAAAAAAACACCTCAGCACAAAAAAAGCACATAACTTTAGACACATGACACCATACAGCACATCACAAGCAGTATTGGGGTGGGTGAGGGTGCACTAGGTGTGCCACTCTCCCAGTCCTGCTCCACCTCTCCTTCTATAATCAAGAGTCCACCAGACTCACAGGCCCTCACCCTGCTATTTTGGGTTCACATTCTGACATTTTCCAGCTTATGTAAATATATAAATCAATAGACTGAGTGTAGAGCAGTGGACAGTCGACCCCACACACCCAATAGGGCAAAAATACCCCCTAGGCCGTAGTTTGAAGCACTGGTCTGCAAGATAAAAGGGAGAAAAAAGTTAGGGGTGTCGAGCAATAGCTTCCCACAAAGAGCCTGTTTCAGCCTCTCCAAGGGCATCTGGCACCATTCTACCCACCCACTGGACCAGATCTGAGACACCTTTCTGGGTAAGGTCGGAGAGGGCTGCAAAGTTTGGGATAAACCTCCTATAGTAAACAGCGAGGCCTAAAAATTATCTGTGGGCAGGTTGTAATGTGCACTTGCCTGCTTTAAAAGTGGTAACCCATATATTATACCTCTCTCTGCGCACTTCTTTGAGCTGGCAGTGACCCCCAACCCACCACAAGGACTCCAGTAGTGTTAAATTCTGAGTGCCTAACCAGCCTGGAGCTCACTCATACAGGGCATGGGATAGATATTACCTTACAGAAGTCCACAGAGAATCTGGTTCTCCCCTTCTTCTGCAGCATGTCTTCCAATTCTTTTAAAACTACTTTTAATGTGATATTCATTGGGGGGGCCAGTTCAGTCCAGGATCACTTTCCAGATGACAGCACCCCAATTTCCATACAATTTGAGCACTCAAAGTGCTTTTGTTATGACAAGTCTCATTCACACTCATTCATACAGTGCTTTTTTTCTTTTAATGATCATACACTCAAACTTTGATGGATGCATCTGGGGCAACATCAGGGTTCAGTACCTTTTCCAAGGATGCTTTGAACTGCAGGTTGGATCAAACCACACACTTTCTGAATAGTAGACTACTCTCACTCTCACTCACCATACCATGAAGCAAGTAGGAAGTGCACAGCCAACTTTTGTGCCAGCATCTGTGCCAGATCAGCTGCCTGCTGCACATGCTGTGATTCTGACATTTCTGTTATTGTATGCAGTGTAGCTCAATCACCAAAGAGAGAGAGGGGATTTGAAACACACACACAGTTCGTTATTATAAAGCAAAGAGGAATCATCACTTCCAGCCCTGCCCAAACTACATGAGGAGAAAGAATGATTATTAAACATATGTCAGGTTTGCCATTGTTCCTAACTACTGCTACATCCTCAACCATCCCCCCTATGGCTATACTTGAACTCTACGTTAGTGTGTCTTATGTAATTATGTTGTTGTGTTTGTCACCAGGTTTCATCAATAAATCGAGTGCTCAGGAATTTGGCTAGTGACAAGCAACAAATGGGCACAGTGGGAGCTGAAGGGATGTTTGACAAACTCAAGATGCTCAGTGCTCAAAATAGCTGGGGAGGACGCTCAGGATGGTACCCTGGGACAGCACTCTCTGCCACTGGTGAGACATTAACTCAAAGTAACACTGCCATTCTTCTTCACAGAAGAGATATTTTTCTAATTTTTCAACACCAAATGTTCTGAGATGTTGTCACATTTTGGTGGGCTCATGTGAATTGTAGTCTTAGGTGCCTGTTCTTATCTGGCAGGTGTCCAGTGCGTTCTTCTGCTGCTGTAGCCCATCTGATTCAAGCAGTGGCATTCAAGTTGTGAGTTAGGAGATGTGCTACTCCATACATTGGTTAAAAGGACTGGTTATTTGAGTTACTGTCTCATTTTATACTGCAGCAGGTCATCTTCACTGTGTTTCTTTTCATTTACCTTGTGTATATGTTTGACTGAATGAGCAGAGCAACAGCTGTACTTAATGAAGTGACCAGGAAATGTATACTAATTGTATAAGGACAACAAAATCAACAGTTCCCGAAAGTACGAGTAATATTATAATATTATTAATAATAATATGAATGAATGTTATTTTATGTATGTAGGGGGGCGCTGTCCTCAAACTTTCCCATGTGTCCCATCCATGAGCTGCTGTAACATGAATCAAATGGCAGTCGAATTCTATCGTCTTGCCAATGACCCACTCGTTTCATTCAGGCGTGTTGCAACAGGGACACATGGGAAAGTTTCGAGGACTGGAGTTTGAGACACCTGCTTTAACGTGTTAACTGTGAGTCACGTTCAGCTCTCTGAACCAAGGTTCCACACTTACTTAATGCAATCACCAAGGAGCAAACTGGTGATTAGCAGTATGCTCCAAAGAGTTATCAGGACTTCAGTTTGAAATGAATTCTCTTAACTCATGCGCTGAGTATTATTTTCTCATTGTTTACTTACTTCACATTTCCACCATGCATTTGTGCTGTCAGTCATTTAGCTTATAGCTATGATCTTGCATTTAATATAATCTTTTTGTTTTCACACATTTAAAAGAAAAAACAAAACAAAAATACTAATACCTTCATATAAGCAGGTAACAGACACTATTTTACAAATTAAAGGGCTGTTTCTTTTCTCTCTTAAGATAGGATAGCTAATAAGTTTGGATATCTAGAGAACTTAAGCTCATTCTTAAGCTCAAACATATTGAAATGTATGGATCTGGTAAAAAAAAATAAAAAGCTCAAAAAGCAGGATAAACCTGTTACCAGAGAGGGGCTTAATAAGCTGTGGGCAGAGCAGTGTGCGCGGTGAATTTTTTAAAACTTTGCTGTATTTTCAGAGGGTCTCTCTTTACAATAGAAAGATTCCCTTAGGCAACTGTTGTTATCATTCGATGCGCTACAAATAAGAATGAATTGCATCGAATAATATGGAGGAGAATTTGAAAAGATGCACAAATATAAATCAGTAAATAAAAAAAACCCAAACATCTATATAGTTTATAGATGAGGCAGTGTTCTGACACAGTGGATGCTTGAGTTGCACACTGTTGGGGATCCAATGGTTGTACTGTACATTCCATGGATATGGATATAATATTTTATCCAAACACAGTTTAGATCAGTGTATGAAGATATGTGTATATATATACATATATATAACAGTGGATTTTTTATTAGATAGGTATACTCAGTGTATATGTATATATTAGAGTGTTCAAACAAAGCAGGTGTATATGATCTAAATAGAGGAAGGAATTATTGAGCAATGAGAGATTGTCAGTATTTCTCATCATGTGAATATGATAGCTTTCTTTTATTTTAAGTTAGTTTTTTATGTTTATTACATCTATTACTTTGATGTTTGATCCAGATTCCTTACCTTTCATTCAAAATGCTCACCGAAGAAGTAATTTCTCATCCTATCGCCTCAGAGCTTCCCGATTTATTAACTAGTATATTTCCTTTCTTTGAGTTACTTTCATGTCACTATTATACTAAACTAAAAGTGCTGAAAATTTGTTGAGTTTACTTTGTTTTAAATTCATTTTATGTTTTATCTAAACACACAAAGAAGTTTTCAGCTTTAATCCATTTTTTCTCCAACACTTTGCCACGGTGCTCTGCTCTACTGTTTTCTAACAGTTTAAAATAACTTCCTTAGTAGGGTCGTGTCGCTGGATTTATAAACCGGCATTTGCTGCTAGAAAGTGTTTTGTACTAGAAGAGTACGAGTGACATCCAACAGCAGAAAACCACTATAGGAAATGATGTGCCGGAGTTGTTTTCATAACAGCTGTATAATAATGCTGTATAATTTTGCATGTGTTTGCTTTCAAAGTGAAGAGTGTGCCCTACTTCACATTAGGTGCCCTATAGGTCACACTTTTCCTTGTTTTATGAAATCTAGTGGTGGTGGCAACATGACAAGATTTCTACATTTGATCAAATTAAAAAAAGTTATGTATTTTCCCCGGTGTTTTGTTCAGTGACAGTTTGTTTAAATAGTTTGCCCACATGCAAAAATGTCTACATTTTATAGCATCGATATGTGCAAATTGCTTTTCTTTTCCTTCACTTTGTGTGGATGGGGGCCCCATTTGCAGTACGGAGTAGACTCATATGCTGCTGCCCCTCCTGCAGCACCCTGGGAGTACAACAGTGAAACAAAATCATGCTTTACTACCACGGCTGCTGCCTTCCTATCCATCTACAGCATGTTTGTGCCTATGTGTGTATGTGTGCCAGAGGGAATGGGGGCGTCTGCTTTCATTTCCATCTCTTTCTGCCTGACTGGCTATGACACTGAGCAATAGCTTCATTCTGTTGTGCAGCGCTTGTCTGTTGGGGATAATGAATAATTAGGCTAGCACCACAAATAACATGCATTCCACAGGGAGCTGGAGCTCCTGTATGCTCAAAGACCAAATTGTGGAGCTCCACTCTGATGTGCTTTTAAACTCAATTGGTTTAATTTAGAGATGTCACAAATATCAGGTTATCAACTAGTTACATGAAAAAAAAAGAGTACATTTGATGTTACTGTCATTAGTGTGTATCTATGACATACCCCAAGACATGATACCTCCTCTGGCATGCCACACAAAGTTCACTTCAGTGAAGCTGTGCTCTGTTAAATCCAAATACCAATCTTATTAAGGTTTTAGGAGCTCTACTCTAAAATTCATGGTAAGGACACAGTACATGGGTAAGGACCTTTCTACAAGCGCGACATCCCTACATGCAAGGTTCAGTTGGAGCAAAACAGTAGTGTTAATAGTTAATAGTAAAAAATAAAAGATCATGGCTTCAGCATGAATGCTGTGTAAATTTCTCGAGCCACCGCTAATTTCTTCATATTTTATATCTAAGGATGCAGCTTTCTAATAATTTTTAAAGTTATTATCTGTAATAGTTCTCGAGGATTTCTGAACTTACCATTTTCAGAGCCATTCTTTGTTATTTATTTATTCGGATAAGCCACCTAAAAATTGATCTATAAATCATTCTAGCAGAGAAAAGCCACATAACTCAAAGGATGAAAAAGTGTTGTGTGTAGAGATAATAGACAGTTTAGCAAAGAGCTAATTATAAATTGTATCTTTAGGTGCAAAAACACACCACTTGATTCAATTTTTTTAATTGACTCTGCAAAAAATGCCAACGATAACACAGTTTCACAGGCATACTGTGATATTTTTTCACCAACAAGCCGATTTTAGCTAATCCCATTTGCTGTTAGACGGTTTCATCGGAGATGATCTCAGTGGAAGGAGTCTTTTAAAAAGCCACTTTTAAGGAAGGGAGACGGAGAGAAAACATGGAAAATGACACAAGAACTGGACTGAAAATAAGTGCCAACTGGTCTCTTGAAGAGATGAATACAAAATTGAAATCTTTGGTTTAAATTATCATCAGTATTGACAGAGATGGTCCAGAGGGATGTACAACAGTGAGTGTCTACAGCTTTCAATAAGACACGGTGGAGGCTCAGTCATTGCTCAGGGTTGCATTTCAGCCAGTGGTGTTGGACAGCTTGTGATGGGATTTGAATATAGAATCGTACCAAGATGCAATATCATCTGGTAATCAGATAGTAATCATTACAAGTACAGTAAATAAAACAGTACTGTATGTGCTGAAATGCCTTAGTCTGATAACACAACATAGTGAGATTTTTTTTTATTTTAAACATTGGAGTAATGTTGTCACAACATTTTGTGTGTGTATTGTCTTGTTTTCTTCTTTGGTGCAGAGTGTCCGCCGGCGGAGGGAGGCGAGAACACGGTATCAGTTAGTACCAATGGTGAGGACTCAGAAGAGACCCAGATGAGACTACAGCTGAAGAGGAAACTCCAGAGAAATAGAACATCTTTTACACAGGACCAAATAGAAGCACTAGAAAAAGGTAACTTCTAGTATTCACCATAATGTCATGCAGCTACACAATACAACCTCCTATACATACCTGCCGATTTTGGCGAAACTCTATTCTTTGTGAATTATGTTAAAATGAATTAAATTTGTTACGTTTTTTTTGTTAATGCATGAATTACAAACAAGTCCAATATTTTTTTTATACATCTCTGCATGAAAACTGAATTGACTCTGAATCTAAATGGAAAAATAATTAGCAATCATTGTGTTCACTATAAACAACACAAACTAAAGAAAAGAAAGAAGGGTGCCATCTGCATTTAAGCGCTTAGTTAAAGACCCTCTCCAAGTATTTTGATCTCACTTTTTTTATTTTAATTATTTTGTAAGCCTGACTTTTATCCTTGACCACCCAAATTGGAGATAAAAAAATCTGAATTTCAGGAGCGGGACCACGCCTCCAAACACGTTCCTTCCAGTTCTCATCAATATATGTTCCCCAGTTTACCAAGCTGTTCATTCTTGTTTGCGTGCCCCACCTCCCTCCCCTTTTCTGGATCTGCCAGGCCTGGGAGCCACTGCCAGTCCCCTCCGAGGCCTTCCCCAAACTGCAGCTCAGTTCATGTCCAAGCATTCACCTTTACCTACTAAAACACTGTCAAGGACGTGTGCCCAGAGAATGAATTTACATTATAAATGCTTCCCTAAGGCAGTATCATTAAAAGGCATAGCATACATTTTCACTGCTATGCAGATGACGCCCAACTTTATTTATGAATGAAGCCAGATAACACACACCAATTAGTTTAACTGCAGGAATGTCTTAAAGTGCACAAAGGTTTCGATGACCTCCAACTTCCTGCTTCTAAATTCTGATAAAACTATATTAAACAAATATTTAGAACTGGTTTGCTGCATTTGGGTAATATCTCTGAAATTAGAACCATGCTTTCTCGGAGTGATGCTGAAAAACTAGTTCAAAACTAGTGGTTTGTTATTATCACCTTGTTTCCTAAATTTCTCCAAAAGCCTTCATTTGGTCCAGAATGCTGCAGCAAAAATGCTAACAGGAACAAGAAAGAGGGAATCTTTTTCTTTAATATCAGTTTCTCGTTGTTGGCTGCTTGTTAAATCCGTAATTGAAATTAAAATCCATCATCATATTTTAACCCCATAATATAACACTGTCCTAATAGAGCTTTTCACTCTCAGATTGCATCTTTAGTTTTGGTTTCTAGTGTTTAAAAGTAGAACGGGAGCCTTCATCTGTCAGACCCCCTTTTTGGGGAATCTGCTGCCAGTTTGGATTTAGAGAAGAGAGACACCCTCGCCACTTTTAAGATTAGGTTTCAAGCTTTCCTTTTTATTAATAATTAATAAGCATATAATTAGGGCTGGATCCTTATCCTGTAGTTCAGGGGGTAGGGCAGGTTACCTGCTAATCAAAAGTTTGGTGGTTTGCTCCCTCGCTGCTCCAGTCTGCAAGATATAAACCCCAAGTTGCTCTCCGATGGATCCATTGAAGTATGAATGTGTGTGAATGTTAGAAAGCACATAAGCAAAAAAAGATGTATACATGTGAATGGGTAAATGAGGCATGTTGTATAAAAGGCTTTGAGTGCTCAGGCAGAGTAGAAAAGCTCTTTATAAGAACCAGTCCATGCTGATTAGAGCTTCCTCAAAGGAGGTTGTGTGATTTTTGGGATTTCTCTCTAATATTGTCGGGCCTATACCTTACAATATAAAGCACTTGGTAGCAACAGGTTTTGTGATTTGGAGCTATATAGAATATAAGTCAAATTTAAGTGGATTAAATTGAATTTTGTTCAGCCTCGTCTAATAAAAATGACATTGTGATGACAGCTCAGGAAGTTTTGGATTTATCCTGTCAGGAGTTTTCTGTGGTCGTGTCTCACTGAAGCGGAGTGATCTTCTTATTATAACATTAATGTCTGCAAAAAAAACTACTGAGAATACCTAAATAATGAAAATAGATAATTGTATAGATTTCGCAAAAATATCCTTCGGAAGGTCATTTTTGCTGAAATATTAGACTTAAATGAGAGAGCAACAGGTGGTTATGTGTGGATTTATGAACACAGCAAAGCTGCAATAATCGTATTTACATCAAATCTGTAAATTGGGTTAAATGTGTACTTTTTTTACGAATCCTACAGTTCAGTTTTTATGGCAGAATGGTTTGCAATAAAGATCTGTGGTTGACTTCTACATTCCACATGACCTGTCACAATTCAGAGAATGGTAGTTCTCTGTGTCCGTCTAAAGACTTCACCCTTATATCAGAACATATTATTTTTCTTGCCGCTGCTCCTTGGTCTGCGTTGCCATGACGTTTCCAAAGAGAAACATTTATAAAGTGTAAAACCAGTGCATAAACTGTATTGTTTTTCAGATCACAAATGAACTGGACCTGTGTTATTACATACTCACATCATATCAACTGATTTGCGAAATGTTCTTTAAATGTATGTGTGGTAAATGTGGCTAGTAGTGCAAAAGTGTTTTAAGGGAGTCAATAAGATTTTAAAACGGTCTATGTGACGCCTTTTTCAAATGTTTTGAGTCCATTTAAAGCAGGGGCCCTCCCAAAACGTATACTGTATTTGTATGTAATAGTACAATCATTCTCCGTAATGTGTAAATTATTTTGTTCTAGAATTTGAAAGGACACACTATCCAGATGTGTTTGCCAGAGAACGCCTTGCCAACAAAATAGACCTTCCAGAGGCAAGAATACAGGTACGCTCTAGATTTCTCACGTGGAAATGTTTGCCTCTTTTTGACATGTGACCATTTGACCTTCTTGAAAAGAACGAGTATTTACAAATGACATTTAAATAAACGGGTTAAATTGTAAAACCGACATATATACATGCCTTCAACCTCATCAAATTTGAATCAGGGCTTCAACATTAGAAGTGAAACATGTTGCCTGTGTATAGTGTCAGCCCATAAGATTGAAAGAAGACTGGAAAGGCCTTCAGATAAAAGAAGTAAATCTCTGATTCATTTCAATAAACCATTCAGCAGTAAGAAAAATCAGCTGCAAATGGAAAAGATTTCAAACAACCAAATACATTTTGGATTATGTTAAAGAATATTTGAAGATAACTTGAAAAAGTCTTCATAAAAGCTGAAATAGAAGTGGACTTTTTTGCTCTGATGTTCCCATAAGCACACTTGCAAAAGCATACTAATAGAAATGAGAAATGACTAACAAAAAAGAAATTAAAGAACAACCTTTAAATCCTACTGAAATGTTGTGGGTACTGGAACACAATAAACAGCTTTCATATGAAAAACCTGAGCATGGAAAAGTGGTTTGGCTAGCCAATGTCAGCTACAGGTTCAGTTACCAAGGGTGTACCGACTTCTTCTACAGAAGAATATTATATGTATTGATATTTCCATGTCACAAAACTATGCCTTCACTACAATCTGACTGGTTACTTTGTTGCTCTACCAACATCAGTTCTGATGGTCTCGAAACAACACCAGCGCAGGGATACCAGATGGTGCAGACCATGTGCTTCTTGAATGAATGAATGAATGATATACCTTTATTAGTCCCACAAGGGGAAATTTCATGTATAATGAGTCGTGATATATCAGAAATTATTTTTTTGTTGATTTCTTTTTGTGTGTGTCCAAGAATCGGATTGTGTTTTTAAAATCTAGCTTAGAAATTCTGGTGTGTTGATTGGAATAGTATAGTGTTGTTGTGGTTTCTCTTGTTCACATTGACTGTGATGAGGTCAATTTTAGTGTGAGCGTCACCCTTGTCGGATGATGCGATATCCTCGTGTTGGCGTTGTTCCCAGATCATCATATTTATGTTTTTTCCAGGGTCAACATTACAACTCACCAATCACCTTCTTGTGACGTCATACTTCTGCGACTTCGAAAAATAGCCACCTTACAAAAACATGTTGTCAGGCAAAATTGCAGTAGCTTCCCTCATCACTTTACAAACATAAGTGAAGACAATTTGAACTAAGGAGGGTATCACATCGTGCCACCATTGTCACTGTGCACAAAAATGCATTTAAATGTAAAACTAAGATGAAGTTGTCTGAGTTATTTTTAAAAGTTTCAAAATTAGAAGTAGAATTCGGTTTTCTATCTTTACTGAAGAACCCTGGACTGTTTTACCCATCATTTAAACTCAATCAGTGAAAAATTATTGTGGCAGGTGCCCTGCTAATTTACAGTATGGGTATGTCAGTATGTTTAAGGTAGACTTTAACCACTGAAATCCCC
Organism: Hemichromis elongatus; assembly: GCA_015108515.1. Taxonomy (NCBI): domain Eukaryota; kingdom Metazoa; phylum Chordata; class Actinopteri; order Cichliformes; family Cichlidae; genus Hemichromis; species Hemichromis elongatus. The sequence continues at coordinate 10,442 of VUQR01032883.1, forward strand.
ACCTTTTAACCTTTTTTATGATCAGTGATTTATTTTCTTGTATTTCTTGTATTTCATGTTACATGCAGGTTTGGTTTTCCAACAGACGAGCAAAATGGAGAAGAGAAGAAAAGCTGAGAAATCAACGTCGTCAGGTGTCCAACTCTTCAAACCATATTCCAATCAGTAGCAGCTTTAACACCAGTGTTTACCAGCCTCTACCGCAGCCTACTACACCAGGTACTGACAAAGATACACGCCAAATACTTCACACAAAGTCGGTCTGGGGCTTTTTTCATGCGTGGGTGTCTTTTAATGAGTTTGTTTCTATTGTTTTTTATTTGTAGACTCGTGCACAAATGCACAGATTCACTGATCAGGAGTCAGTAGTACTATAAGACATACAACAATGGAGCAGAGAAGAACATTAGTAGTTTTTAAATGAACGATATTGTGAACATATTTTAGATGAAATGTATATTTTCTCACTAACATTAGCATGATATATCGTTTAAAGGAAGAGCAACGGGGTCTTTAATGCCAGGGTGGGGTGGCTGTAGCTCAGGTGGTCGATGGGTCATCTACCAACTTCAGTCTGCAGGCCAAATATCCTTGAGAAAGATGATGCATCCGATGCATCCATCGGAGTTTGAATGCGTATGTATGAATGTTAGCTAGATAGCACTAAAAAAACTGATTGGGTGAATGAATGAGCTGTATAGAGCGCTTTGAGTGCTAAGAAAAGCTCTAAGTAAGAACCAGTCCATTTACCAGATGCTAGCAGTCCAGTTACATTTACTTTTCCGATCACATTGGGTATGTACTATCTAGCCCCACTACACTTGGACACTTTAGACAATGATTGTTGATTACATAAATTATTTGCTTGTGATATTGTCTCCAGTATTGTTAAAATTTCACGTTATTGCTCTATCCGTATTTCCATTTCTGCCTATCTAGTGTCCTTTTCATCAGGATCCATGCTGGGAAGGTCAGATCCAGTTCTGTCCAACAGCTATAGCCTCCCAGCAATGCCAAGCTTCAGTATGGCTGCCAGCCTGCCTATGCAAGTAAGATTAATTTACAAGGTAGCACAATATTGCACAATATACAACTAGTTAACAGTTTGCATGTGAATGTAAATTGACTAAAAGTTTCTTCTTGTTTTGATAGGTTTAACTTCATGTCTGCTTTTAGATTGACTTATTGGGCACACACTGCTTGTCTTGCTTGACTGACAGATGTTAGGAACACAGATCGACCTGTAAATGGAAAGCTTCACATTTAGTCTCAGTTTTCTGTCCACCACAACAGAGCAGTGAAAATGTTGCACCTTCACCCTCTGGTGAAGACAGAGCGGGATGCTTTGTACATCTTTCAGCATTTGAAGACTGCGGTCTTTTCCTAATTTCCTGCTGCCAAAATTGTCTTTATAAATTAGAATGACTGATCGGAAACAAATTTAGATGACCAAGTTAGGAAAGTGAAGTGCGCTTTGTTACAATTGTGTTATCGGGTTATAATTTTCTGGTGGGCTAGAGTCTTTCTGTTAGGTGGTTGTGTTTTATGTTGCTTGCATTGGTTTCCTCTGCATTTAACTGAAGACGTGTCTTATGCTAGCTATGAACGTGAGGTAGATAGAGTGCAACAAGTGCTGAATGGTCAAATCTAAAGCACTTTGAGTGGTCAGTAAGATAAGAAAAGCACTATGTAAACACTATTTCCATCTGCCAGATCAAACCAGGCAACCATTCTGCAGCAAATTGTAGGCTTGGTGTCCCAATGCCCTAGACCAGCAAGTGACACAGTCAAGCAAATGAACCTGAGTGCTGGTGTAATTACACCAAAACACCAACAGAGTTAGGAATAACAATAAGAATAAGAAATACAATACTTACTCCATATTTGGACAATTCTTTTGTTACTGCAGTTGAGGTAACAATAAAAGCATTACAAAGAGTTATTATGTAATAGAATAAGTACAGTAGTATTTTTACGTGCCATCTCAACTGCATCTGTGGTTACTGGCACGTACCAGAAAATGTTGATTATGTTGGAATATTAAACTCTGCTTTTTTAAGGTGTTTTAATTTATGTTTTTAGACATCCAACCAGACCTCTTACTCCTGCATGCTGCCCACCAGCCCCACTGTAAATGGAAGAAGTTATGAGACATATACTCCTCCACACATGCAGCCACACATCAACCAATCAATGACATCGTCTGCAACGTCTTCGGCAGGTAGGAAGTTATGAACTGGTGCCTTTTTGGCACTTTATGGCATGTCATCCCTTCTGAGCTTACAGGTTTCATTCATTAAAAATGTTTTTGCCTGTCATGTCTGTTAATCTGGGTTTGAATTATTTTACTAACCATAACAATGTTAAATTTAGTTAAATGATACATGGACTCGTACTGATATAGCTCTTTTCTGCTTGAGCACTCAAAGCACTTTTTGTTGTTTTTTGTTCAATTTAATTTGTTTAACTTAATCTAAATTTAATTCGAATTCATTTAATTTAGTTAAATTTTATTTATGTATCACCAACATACATATTGACGACCTAACAATATTAGAAAGAGTTCTCTAGGAGAAAGTACTTGAACACAGTGGAGAGACAGTAAGAGCATGGAGAGAACATCAGGGTGTCCAGTAATGGTGTTTTGTTTGTGTGCTTGTTGGTGTGTGCTCATATTTAATTCAGTTAAATAAATAAAATTGAATTAAATTAAATTGAATTAAATCATTCATGCTCAAGGCATGAATGGTGGTGCGGTGGTAAGCACTGTTGCTGCACAGCAAGAAGGTCCTGAGTTCAATCCCACCATCAGGCCAGGGTCTTTCTGTGTGGAGTTTGCATGTTCTCCCCGTGTTTGCGTGGGTACTCCGGCTTCCTCCCACAGTCCAAAGACATGCACTTTGTGGGGATAGGTTAATTGATCAATCCAAATTGCCCATAGGTGTGAATGTGAGAGCGAATGGTCGCCTGTGTCTCTGTGTGTTAGCCCTGTGACAGACTGGCGACCTGGATCTAAATGACTGCTTTTAAAGTCCAAACCAACCAAGTAAGTTTAGGTGCTTAAACACAAACAATGAGTAAAATCAAAATTAAACATGTATGTGGTCCAAATGACACCTTAAATGCAAACGCTATGTGCTAAAACAACATTATACAATGCACTGGCATGAGAGGTAGCTTTGCAGGATCGGGCTCGGGGAGTCAGCTATCTGCTGTGACAGATTATTACTGGTATATGTAACATAAAAAGAAAAGTTTAATCTTATTTTATTCTGCACCAGATTGGAAAGGGAGTCAATACTTTGCTTCCACCTTGACCACAAAACAGTTTTCCGCTTTCCAAAGAAGATGGACATATGTTTACATACGATAGAGCTGTTTTTGTAGATCGCATGGTGAACTGTGTTCAAGCACAGTGATTTCTGGAAGTGTTGCTGAGTACAGGCACTGATTTCCATGACATCCGTATTTTTAATGCACTGCTACCTGTTTAAATGACATTTTCTGACTTTAAAGATTTAATGTGTTATTTCTGTTCTGTTGTGAATAAAATATGATGTCATAACATTTGTAAAGCATTGACATTTTATATGTCCCGAAAATCTCAGAGTTTTTCTTATATACACATAAGCATATTAGATGTATTAGATGTTTACTGCCCTGACTTCCTCTGAATGGTGAAATGAGGTTCAGTGTTTCTTTTTTATGAATTTACACTAACAACATTAGGACCGCTGACAGGCTTTCTTTGACCTCTGTGTCCCAGAACATCAGCACCAAATGTCTGTGTAGACATCTGAACACAATGTAGATTGTCATCAAAATATAACAGAAAGACTTTCATGTGGTCATGTCTTTGTGTTAAACCTATTGGCACCTGCCCCTCTGCAGTCATTCTAACATAACTGTTATACGACAAGTGGCGCTTTTAACGGCTCACCACTGAAAGCTTTTGTTCTCTCTTTTACTAGGTTTGATTTCCCCCGGCGTCTCAGTTCCAGTTCAAGTTCCAGGAAATGAAACAGACATGTCACAGTACTGGCCACGCCTGTAGTGATGAAAACCCTTCTGGCAATTATTCATGCCTGCTGTGATCATCAACAGTGAATCCAACCTCGGGACGGCTGGGGTCTCATCAAAATGGAAACTATTCTTTCTTGCTCCAGTTTGAATGTAAAAAAATAAGGACCTCAGCAAATAGTGATGAAATATAAATTACTCTTATTAATGCTTGTGAAGAAACAGGATGCAAGGATTTTAAATGGTTTTCAGAACTAGAAGGATTTTAATGTTGCTGCAAAACAGTACAAGTTCAACTATAAGTGGATCAAAGGTTTTCGGGACATCATGTTTATCGGCTGCCATTCAGAGTCTGGATGGTGTGGACGCTTTGTCCAGAATGCATCTGTTACCTGAGTGGTACTGACGAAGCTCAGGAAAGTGGATCCTTCCCTTTGTGATTATAATCTCCAGACAGAAATAAACTCCTGAGAGTTCACTGGGAGAGTTTGTGGGAAGACACATTACCTCTACTTTAAGTTGGTCATTTTTTATCATACCGCCGTGTTTGTAGAAAACCAAGGATGTTAATTGAAATGTAAAGGGAAGTACTTAATGAAACTTGAAGCTGTCTGCTGTGATTGTTTTTCATAAGCAGATTCCAAACGCCTTGGCCTGGAATGTGTATAGAATTTCATGGGAATTCTGGTGGTATGTGTTTTGTATTGTAGAAGTCCCAACACAGGCATGAACTCTGATCTTAAACTGAAAAATTATGTTTTTGTTGGGGAAAGATTGTTCCAGTTCCAAAGGTCTAATGTCCAGAAACTCATCAATTAACAAAGCCTGGAAGTAAAAACACTTAAAAAAATAAATAAATAAAAGAGTAAACATTGGATTCAGTCTGGGATATAACCCTATTTCTAATTTCAAAGTGTAAAGTATTTGTCTTCTCAAGTTATTTGGGAGGTTTTCCAAAATAAAGTTATTTCAATTAAACGTGTTTTTTACATTGTGTCTTTTTAGGAGGAAAAATCAATAGAAAAAGAAGATTGATGAGGCTGAAAGCAGAGAAAGATATGTACAGGCTAGTGAAGATGGCTTTTGAATATCATACTGTGAATACTTTGGACGATCATTCAGTGTAAAAGGGAAGAAATCGGATTGGCAGTTTCACACATAATGTAAAGCAAGTGTATTTTTGTATGTAGTTTCTAGCTTCTTGGCTTAACAAGAGGTGCACATACCACAAAGAAAGCTTCTTCATGCATTTCAGCACCAGTGCTAGCCCAAAATACAGTTTCTGTGTTTGCACTGATGGAGGCACAAGCTGCCTGCAACAAGTTATTAATGAGACGGATGCAGGAGACGGAGGTTATTTGTTACACAAAGCGTCTGTCCTCTGGTTTAGCAGCTCTGAGCGCCATCGCAAGCATCAGGTAATTTACTCTGATGTGTTTATTTTTGGGTTTTTTTTATTTTATAATTTTTCTTTTTAAATTCAAAGTCGAGATTTGATTATTAAGCCGTTATTGTCCATATATATTTTTTCTATGAAGGGCTCAACTTCTTTAATCAATAACTATTAGCAACTAAAAATGCCACATTAATCTGAACCCCCCCCCCCAAAAAAAAATCATTGTGTAACTGAAGTTTTGAGGTTATTACACATGGAAATGAATTTACACTGTTTAGGAAAGGATTGAAATGGTACAACGTATGCATGTGTGCATGATGAGCAGTGAACCTCTAAGGCACAGGTCAAAACTGCTACACAAATATATGCAGTTGTCACTCTGAGAGCAGTTAATTTTGTATCTTCTCTCTCTCTCTCTCTCTCTCTCTCTCTCTCTCTCTCTCTCTCGCTTTGTTTCTCCTCCATCCTCTCTCTCCTCCTGCATATAACTGGACACAACACTAAAAACGTGTCCAGATGAACAAAATCAGTGTTCTGGTATTTAATCACCTGGATTATTGAACATGTATCAAACTCTAATATAAATCGATTCATTAATTTCTTCAAACGCATTGGCAGAGAATATAAAATTAAGAGGCTGATGAAAAATCTGGACAAATGTTATTACTGCTGTTATTACTGCTGTTATTTTTTAAACGGGTTCATCTGTATCTGGTGAACTTTTCAGCTACTACGGAGAATTGTAGAAAATCGTCTCGTCCAACCTGACATGTTGATAGTGTATTTGAATTACTTTATCCAAATTTTTTATGGTCCGTTCAGGAAGCCTGAGGGATCTTCAGGTACAATTAAACCCATGTGGTACATAAATGCCAATGTTAGCCAACGCGAGCCTGCTGTGAAGACATTTTATGATAATAAACAAACCTGTCTGCTTTCTACTTCTCTTCATTTCTGTTTGATCAAGTAGAAATGGTAGTGCCATAAGTCATAAGATGATAAACCAAGAGACCGTGGTTTAAGTCCCGCTGGAGAACTTTGTGTTTTGTCATTTCCTTTTCATCTACATTTTACTTTAATGAAAAAGTGCTAGGATTAATACAGTCGTCTCCAGTTTATATTGAATGGTCGAGACCCTACAATATTACTGAGAGAACCCCAATAACTAAACAATCCCCCAGAAGAGAGGGCAAGAAGAACTCGCTTTTAAATGTGATTTCTCTCTCTAGTCTGGAGGTTCTCTCATTGTAGCATTTTAGATCCAAAGTGGGTGTTTACAGCAACCAGATAATAGCTCACCCTAACAGTAACAAATGAACTAAAGCCATTTTTCAGTATCACCTGGTTTGAGTTAAAATATACAGTTCACAAAATGCACAAATAAAATAACATTAAATTTTTAATTACTGTGGTGTTAATTGGTTCAGTGCAATCAATTGTTGGATGAAAAAATGGTTTATATGTTATTAGGAATACAAAATACAAAGGTTGCAAATAAATGGCTACAGTGTGGTGTCATCGTGTTGAAACCACATGACTGAATGGCTTCTGCCTTGCAGTAGCAAATAATTGAGAGGAAAATTTATCAATAACTATAACCAAAATAAGGAATAAACTGTTTTAATCAAAGTTGGGAAAATGATTGATTTAGTGAAATGTTTTCGGTCTAATTATATTCATTTAATTTCAGTAAAATCCAATTTTGCAAAGCACAATCAGCTTCCAGTTAGTACAGCATTGTTAACACATCCTTACAATAATTTTTAATTATTGAATTATTAATTAACAATTCATTACCTCTTTCTCTCTACCTACTTTCCTGCTAGTGTCTAACATCCAATCCAAGAGTCTAGGAACTCATTTAAAAGGTATACACAAATTGCATACACTGCAAATTCAGCAGAGAGCCACCGGTGAAAAGAAAAAAAAACTCTCCCTTTGTTTCATTCACTCATTCAGCTCGTCATTGCTTTCTGTCTTCTATCGGCCAGCGGGTGGCTGCTAAATGAGAATGGGGTCAACCTCTCCTCATTTACCTAACAAAAGGCTGGAAAAAAGAAAGAGAGAAAGAAGAGCTGTCTCAGAGAAAAGAGAGAGGGCTTGCAAGATAAATGACCTGCAGCCTCATGATGAAAAGTTTAATTCCATTACATCTCTCACAATCCACATCATGTCAGCACCTATCAATTATTGCCTGCCTCAAACACCATTATAGGAACTCCAATCACCAAAGGGGATTTGAAGAGTGATCAATGATTGCTTCCTGCCGTCCGTCACTGAAACAAGAGTTATGAAAAGATCGTCAGGTTATTTTGGTCATTCTGAGGCTAGCACTTGCCTAATAAGTAAAGTTTTTTGGTGCACTGCTTTACACATTTGCTTAGCGAGTGAAAGGTTGCTGATTAAATTCCAGCTGAACTTTAAAACTGTCCTTGTGGTTGTTGAGAAAGGGCTACAGTCACTGTGCAGTACCTGCTGTGGAAACCGCTTTGGTAAGGCAGCAGTGGAAAGTAGCCAAGCTAAGCTAATATACAAGATAGAAATCATAGTAGATCATAGGAACTAACAAAAAGCTGCATTTGCATTGTAGGTAAAAAGGCTGCAAAACTCTTTTTCATATTTAGTTATTTGAAGTTTTTGTATCAATCTGATTGTAAGGAATTACATTACTGGAGCCTAGAAGTAAGAAATAGACTCTAGTCCGGGAAGTTATTAATACAAATGTTTCTGCGTTGTTTCGGTTCTTGCCAACATCTGTTTAGTTTAACCATTTCCAGTGTGTTGTATTGTCCCAGTGCTAGTTTTGATAGTATTCACAAAGCAGAAGACTTCCTATTTGAGAACAGCTTCAGCCTATTAAACTTAATTGGACGCGCAAGTGGTGTCGCTTGTGTCCAGCGAAGAAAGAAATGTACTGTGAGTGTGTATGCACTGTTAGTCCAGACCGAAGAACAACAACAAAAAAAAAGAAACTGAGATGAGCGAAGGAGAGGAGAAGGAGAGAATATTGTTATATCAATGAAAGAGCAACCATCCATCCATTCACTCAGTCAGTCAGAGACAACAGCTCGCTGTCACAGTTCTCTCTCACAGCTGCCCATATCTTCATACAAATAATCATCATTTACATTCTAATTAAAAATCATCATTATGTTGATCATTTACATCCTAATGAAATACATTTACATGGTAATCACACCAGGATGGAATTGTGACAGGGAAGCATTCTACCTATTCACAGACAAATAAAGAGATGGACAGACTGAGGGTACAGGCAGAGAGATGACGGCAAACTCGAATGCAGCCGCACAGAGCAGATGGGAATCAGCTCGCCATCTGATTCGCTTTGACGTCTCTATTCCAACCAGGGAGAGATGCTTTTCCCCCAGAGGCCTCTGTACAAACAGGCCTTAATAAATAAACTCTATGGTGATGAGCTCTACTATCCTGTGCCCTCTGATAACAACTAAATAAAAGACCTGGAGGTTGGGACCACAATGAATGCTTGTCAACTATTAGTGAAGAATTATTTCATCAAAGGACAAATCCTATCAAATCAATTATTCGCTCATTCAATCTCCCTCCACACAGTGAAATAAATGAAATCTTTTCACTTAATCATTCCACAGACACTTGTGGAACTCAGCCTGTTAAATAGCAAAAATCAAATTTTTCAGATCTTTTTAAGTCACGCGCAGACGTCGGTTCAATGGGAATTGTTCAATGGTCGCGCCATTACTGGGCGTCATTTCCTTATAGGCCCTCGTGCAAGGGGACTTGTGTTTCATTCCAGCTTCAGACAGTTTTTTTGACCTAATACTACTCATAAATAATAAAGATGTATATGAAAACTGCAGTGAATAAGCATTAAAGCAAAGCTTTTCTTATTATGGCATACAAGCTGCAGATCAAAGATTGCCTAAAATACGGAATTATATTAATATGCTACTGTATGTAACAATAGGATAAATCAATGAACTGGATTCAGATAGAATTATGAAGCCTTCTGTTTTTCAGTAGAGAAACATCATCTCCAAAAGACCAGCAGCTAAAAAAAAATCCAGCTGGACGGGTTTTAGGTGTTTAACAGAAACACTTTGAAAAACACGCACTAATGTTTTTGTTCATAGTTCATAGATAAAGGGGCTAAGATCTGTTGTAAAGTTACAACGGTGGTCCCGGCAGCGCAGCTACAACTGTTGTCTCACAATAAGAGGCCTTTCTGTGTGGACTTATGTGCATATTCTCATCCTTGGGCGAGGTTCACGCTGGGTACTCCACTTTGCTCCCACAGTCCCACACATGTAGTTAGTGAGGTTAACTGGTGAATTTACATTGCTCATAGTTATGAATATGAGAGCAAATGGCTGTCTGTCTCCCTGAGACAGACAGGCGACCTATTCGGGGTATACGCTGCCTCTCGCTTTATGGTTGTTGGGATAGGCTCCTTGTAACCCTATAAAGATAAGTGAAAGAGAATGGATGGATGGATTGCTACTCCAAGAAAAACATACCAGTAAATATGCAGTGAATAAAGTGGGGAAAAAACACTTTGCGTGTACAGAAAAAGTGTGTACATTAGATTAGATGTCTCAGAGTTATGGTTTGCAGATACATTCGAGATAAACAATGTAGTGCCTGCAAAAAATGCCAGTGTAAAATAAATGATGCTCAGTAGTAGTTGCATTTTTTACATATATTATAAGAAAGGTTGCTGTGCAAGATGCTACACAAATGACCACTGTGTGGATTTGTGCAAAAAAAGCTTCACTTCTGGATCTCATTCTAAATCACTACTTAAAAAGCCACCACTTGTTCCTGCTGTCTTAGCTAAGTACAGGCCAGCCTCCAATCTTTCTTTTATCTCGACAATTCTTAAAAAAGTATTTGTTCATTTGGTTTATTTGAAGAGCTTCAGTCAGGCTTCAGAGCTCATCACAGAACAGAAATTCATCTCAGCAGAGTCCGATACTGTTGACCAGTAGGGCAATGTGTAGGTATTACAGGTACCTACATCAGGCATTGGTTTGAATCATATCTATCCAATAGCTTCCACTTTGTTTAAGTAAATAGAGAGTCCTCTTCACACACTAATGTTAATTATGGAGTTCCACCTGGTTCTGTGCTGCTTTACTGCTGTAAAAGGCCTCATTTGATCCAAAATGCTGCAGTAAGAGTACTGACAGGCAGAGACAGCATTTTTCCCCCTATGCTGCCATCCACATTGCCTCCCTGTTAAATCTAGAATCAAATTTAAAATCCTGCTCCTCACATACAAGATCTTGAGTAATCAGGCTTATATTCGTATTATCTTATCTTAATGACCTTATAGTACCTTATCATCCCATGAGAGCACTCTGCCCTCACACTGCAGGCTTACTTGTTGTTCCTCGAGTATTTAAAAGTGGAATGGGAGGGAGAGCCTTCGGCTTTCAGGCTCTTCTTCTGTGGAACCAACTTCTAGTTTAAATCTGGGAGACAGACACTATCTCTACTTTTAAAATTAGGCTTAAAACTTTCCGTTTTTGCAAAAGCATATAGTTAGGGCTGGATCAGGTGACCACGAGTCCTTCTTTAGTTATGCTGCAATGGGCTGCTAGAGGATTCCTATGATGCATTGAGCGTTTCTTCTTCACTCAAATCTTTTCCACTCACTATGAATTTATGCACCTTATTAGTTATTATGGATCTCCAGCTTTCACACTGTCGCCAAAGCGCTTGCTCATGTGTAATAACTGTGTAATACTTCTAAAAATGACAGAGTTCTACATTTAATGTGAGGTTGTACTACACAGTGTGCATATTAAGCAGTTTCTGTGTCACGCTAACTCCTGAGTGGAATCTTCTGAAGGCCTTTGCTCTCTGTATTAGAAGCCTTTCTTTAGGACAAAAGAAGGGTCGGGGATTTCTGCACATCAAATGTGGAGGTCAAACTGATCCATGTATCAAATAGAGCAGTTGGCCTAGGCCACACACTGCACGCATTTAATCTGAGCCCGCCTCTCCTATTGGGACAGATAGCTCAGACAGCCAACACACAGCTGAACAGACTTACACAGGAACAGTGTTCCTTCTCTTCGTGGGCTTTCCCTTTTCTTGCCATCTGCTATGGACAATCTCCTTACGCCACAATAGCAAGGAGGATCCCTTTATACCACAATGCCTTGCTGCAGCAGCATGGACAATCCTGTCCAGCTACAAAGCATGACATTCTCTGCTGCTCAGCTTCAATTAGCTTTGCTCTGATACATCTCAATACATCTATAATATGGCTTCAGTACAATTTAAATATGGCTCAAAACATCTCAATTCAAGCTCAGTGCTCCTCAATGCAGCTTCAGTACTCCATCCCTACGTCTTAATACGGCTCAGTACATCTCAATATGGCTGCAGAAGATCTAAATACACCCTCAGTGCAGGTCTGTGAGGCCCATTGAGCTGCTGAGATTCACTACCTGAAACCCACATTTTGGGCTCAGTTTGTTGTTGCTGTGGATGAATTAATGATAGAATGGAAAGAATTCCAGTTGGGATGATCAGTCAAGAGTTCAGCTTGACCCATAATGATGGGAGCTTAACGCTGACTTAACAAACTGAATGGTTGTCAGCGCTGCTAACTGAAGTATTTTGGCTGGCTGTGGACATCCTAAGAATGCCTGACACCATCCGCGGATCAGCAGTTACCCCAAATAGAGTGTGCCAATGTTTACAGTCCTCTCACGAGCTTTGAATAGAAGAATAAACATTTTGACCAAGCGTGTAACTATTAGGTGAAACTCATTTAAACTCATTCACTTGTTTATATGTTGCAATGAGTAAGTGGAAGAAAATGGATGGATGGATGGATGGACGGATGGATGGATGGATAGAAGGCATACTTTTTTACACACTGGTGAATTTGTAAAAGTCATTCAGCAGTCAGTCTATAAAAGTAATGGAGCATGGCAGATTTTTAAAGTGAGCGATCAAAAAAAGACCATTTGAAGGCTGTAAGTAAAATAGCTTCATTATTCAACCACAACAAACAATTTAATGACTAGAAGGATTTAAATTCAAACCGCAGTTACGGACTTCTTATAAAATATTAAATGTTTAAGCCATCAAACAGTGAACACACTAAAAAAAAAGTGTAATCTGAAAAAGGGAAATCAATATGTTTAAATTGAAATGAAGTCATCCGTGCGTTTGTAGCGGAGAACGTAAATCTCTTCTTGAGTTCAATAGTAGTAAAAGTTGATGTGCTTCCCTTACGTAGCTGTAGTGATACAGACTGAACACCAGTTGGAAAAAGACAAATACGTTATGCAGCAATGACCTGCAGCCAGATTTATGTGGAGCTCTGATATCCACGGAAAACATAAAAGGTAAAAATAAGAAGATTTAAAGTATTTCTGTTCATATATAAGTAGCTCTGAGTTTTCATATTATTCCACAGTCATTTCTCTTCAAATAGTCCAGGCTACTGGTTTTTATACATTAAGAACAGGAGCTGTTAACAGTGAAGGATTCAATAATTATACCTCCATTGTCATCAGATTAGCTGCTGCTGACAAGCTGAGCTGGTTTTTCACATTATCGTGATCATGTATTTTTGACAGTTCCATGCAAAGAAAATTGCAATAGTCTGTGTGTGGAGGACTGATTGCTGAGTCTCATGGCATTCAGACCAAACAGGTCAAACCCCATAGCTGACACAGACGAGTAACAATTCCAAAAGCGTGCAGAGACAAACAACCGTGAGCTTGTCTGGTGAGAATGCCAGACTTGTGTCAATAAAGCACATAAAGCTTTGCATTTGTACTAACAAGCAAACAGTGACTTTGTTAATATATTTCTCACCTGAATAGAAAAATAAACTTGCATTTCATCAAGTCAAGTGCGTGCACACACACACATGCACACACACAATTACACTTACAGCTTCATTATTGTGATGGGGACTTTATTAACAAAATGGAGGGGATTTATCCCGGAGAAGAGGATATGCAATAAAGATTAAAAATTCAAAAATCACCAAATCCTTGGAAATTTTGGAGGTGTAGGAAGTATACACGGTAAGGGAAAAAACAGCCTGTAAAAGCTTAACAAAATGAACACTGGTGTTACACAGGGGATGTCTGATGACGTCATTTTCAGCGGGGATGAACTGAAAAGTGGGCCAAGGTCAGCCTGTGTATTAATCGTCAGTAAAGTAAGTACACTGGTGTTGTCTTTAAAAAGGTTTCGTGAATATGAAATATTCACTGAGCCAGACTGGAGGTCTTTACCCAAGTCAGACTTGAAGGTCTAATTTTGCACTTAAAGCATCTCAATGGCCAAGGAGGCTTTTTACAATCTAGACAGTGAACAGAAAAGAATCCACGCACATCCTCCTCGTCCTACGGGGCAGGTGCAGAGCTGCAAAAATGGGACACGGTTCATTTCTATATGGATATTCATTACACAGCTTTAAAATAATGCCTTATTGTGTCTCAGATCCACCGTATGTGTAGCTCTAATGGTGACAGATTTAGAACAAAGATTTTTAAAGGGGTTATAAATGCCTAATATGTGCATAAATGTCCTTGTGGGTTGGCATAGATTGGTAAAACTTCTAGCCCCTGAAAACACAGGTGTGCCATTAGACATCCTAATCAGAAAAATCCAGTTACCAACCATTTTAAGCAGATGAATCACAGTGTGCCTTGTCTTAGTGGATTTGGGGTGGATCATATAAAGCTTCCAAAAAGAAAAGGGGACATCAATACTCAATTTTTCCATTTTTGAACTTTATTGGATTTTTTGCTCTGTTCATTTGTTCTTTTCTATAACTTTCAATATAATATAGGTTTGAGCTTTTCTGTATGTTTCCTGTGGATTCATGAGTTTTCACACGAGGGTTATATTGTATTTACTGCATCTAATAATGTAGGCGCCTCTTTAAGAGTTTTTCTTACACTTGATTACAGAGATAGCTGATGGCAGTGTACGAGCTGTCAAAGATTGTTGATATCGTACATGGGCGATTGTGGCTCAAAGAGTTGGCAGTTTGTCTTGTAATCGGAAGGTTGCCGGTTCGAGCCCCGGCTGCAACAGTCTCGGTCGTTGTGTCCTTGGGCAAGACGCTTCACCCGTTGCCTACTGGTGGTGGTCAGAGGGCCCGGTGGCGCCAGTGTCTGGCAGCCTCGCCTCTGTCAGTGCGCCCCAGGGTAGCTGTGGCTACAATGTAGCTCACCATCACCAGTGTGTGAATGACTGTAAATGTAAAGCACTATATAAATACAGGCCGTTTACATATTAATATTTGCACCACTGATAGATTTTTCACGTATCTATTAGTGGTCATGTGACCATTCACAGGCGGCAAGGATGACACTGCTTTGTGTTTCAGTGTCTGATGAAGAGCATGTGTGCTCTTGATGTAATAAAGGAATCTGGAGTTTCTTTTCTTTGTCACAATCTACAGCGCCATGCTTGCCTGGGTTACCCAGGCTGTAGCCTCACTCTTTCTTGACACTCATTCTTACTAAGTCTTTCAAAACTCCACTCTCAGTTTGGGTTTTTGCACTGAGAAAGCTGGAGAAACAGCTCTCTGTTATCATCATGGAGCCCACGACCAGTCCAGCCTTCACGTTACCATCTTGGTGTTTAAGATTTCAAAGTACATCACAGCTCTTCTCTCATTTAAATCTGGAAACAGTCCATAAGCCAGTAATTACTTATTTCCCCACATCTGCAATAACCTTCAGTTCAAATGGAAAGAACTCAAAGCTCTTCTCAATTAAGAGTCCTTCACTTTTTGGAAATTTCAAAAAAACAACTTTTGCTTTATGCAGCTGCTTTTGGTTACTCTTCATTAATGTTGGTATTTATTTTATTTAAAACCTGATGGATTTAAATAACTGTCTCTGAATGGACTGCATTTACAAGTTTTGTGATTAACAAGAAAGACCTGCGAACAAATCACACTTTGCATATATTGATACCAATACCAGTTATTCAGAGATGAACAAACAATTACTTAGTTAAGTTGAAGCTGAAGAGGAGCTTGATTAAGAGGCGTCAGTGGTGCGAGAGTCATGTGAAAAGAAGGCAGGTACCCATTACGTACTAGTACTTACTGGCTCCTTTGGCAGTATAAGAGGCTTTGATTGCTCTCTGGCTGTATGGAAGCCAAACAATAAACAACTCCAGAGAGCATAAAGCAGTCTAATACAAATGTTGCTATGACTATGGCTTACCCTAACTGGCTAAAGCAAGGGAGGGAGGTCTAGTAAGAGGCTTTCACTGAAGACCTCATTACAATAGACAAAGACGTGATGAAGACATCTAGCCCACCCCGCTCACTTAAGGCTGACAGACAAAAAGATGTGGTAGGGCTTCAGCTGATCCAGAGTCTCAATAAAGACTGATCACAGCACCACTACCACCAAATCTGACATGTTTATGCAATTTATTAAATGAATAATAAATCACAAATTGTAAAACTTTGGCTTTTTTAGGCAATGCAAACAATTCTCATTCATTTTTTGTTTTTCTTTTTTGTTGGTTGAGGAAGAGGTCGAGTAAGCTGTCCATTGGTCAGATAATCATTGGTTTGATCACCACATACTCCAGTTTACACATTATTTGCTCCTGAGCAAGACAGCAGACTCAGAAATCCCAGAAAACTAGAAAGTAGTCTTGAGACTACTGTAGTAAGTCGTCTAAAGTAGTGGTTCTGAATAGAAATGAATAGAATAGAATAGATAGAATAGAATAATCCTTTAATTGTCCCACAAGGGGAAATTTGGGTGCAACAGCAGCAAGAATAACACATGTACAAACAAACAGTACACAAGACATAGAACAGAGACATACACAATTTTTACATATTTACATGAAGGAAAAAAAACACTGATTACCAAAAACTGAGTACCATACTGTTATTAGATTAATAAATTAAATACCGATAAGATAAGAGGCCACCCTGGTTGTAGTGTGAATTGGTTGATAAATAGTATCAACCGATAGTGCAAGTTACAGTGCTGGTGTAGACATCTATGATTGTTGGGAGCAGTTCTGATTGTACAGTCTGACAGCTGCAGGGAGGAAGGACCTGCGGAAACGCTCCTTCGTGCATCGAGGATGCAGCAGTCTGTCACTGAAGGAGCTCTGCAGTTCAGCAACATTC